>JAXQGY010000029.1:0-49003 GCA_037040535.1 Talaromyces sp. P118-02
TACTTAGCTATTTATA
Organism: Talaromyces sp. P118-02; assembly: GCA_037040535.1. Lineage (NCBI taxonomy): Eukaryota > Fungi > Ascomycota > Eurotiomycetes > Eurotiales > Trichocomaceae > Talaromyces > Talaromyces sp. P118-02. The sequence goes on from JAXQGY010000029.1 coordinate 17, forward strand.
TAAAGAATAAAATAATTTTAAAGCTAATCTATATTAATTTTATTAGTTATCTATCTATTATTACTAATATTAATTTTTTAATTAATTAAAAAAATTTTAAACCAGGCTTTTTATATATATTTTATTACTTTAAAAATTATATATAAAGATAGAGCTTATCTAGTAGAGTTAACTATTTTAATTAAAATAACCTATTCTTGATTACTAGATTATAATAAATATAGTCTGCTATATTAATTATTTTTAATTATAACTTTTGTAATTACATAAAGCTTTATAATAAAATTAATTTTATTAAAGTTATAAATATCTTCTAGTAAAATGCTATATTTTAATATAGTTTCTTATACATAGTTAAAATATTTTTAAATTATTTTTAGATCTTTATATTTAGTATATTCATAATTATATTTTTGAGAAAATTGAGATCTAAGTTAATCTAGATAATATTTAATAAGATTATAAACCTAATTTATATTAATTACTAGTTTATTTTACTAAAAATATAGATAATTAATTATATCTTAAACTAAAGCAGGCTAAGAAGGTAATCCTTATTTATTTAAATCTAATATCTATTTAATAAATAATTTCTCTTTAAATTAAGATAATTTATATCTATTAGTATATATTTAAGATCTTTTTTGAATATCTTATAATTAATATTGTAGAGTTATTTAAGAAATATTATAAATTTTTACTATTTATCTAATATTAGGAATTTTTTTATTCTATAAATTAGAAATAGTAAGTAATATTCTTCTCTCTTGTTTCTGAGAGTTTGATATGTTTTTATTGCGAATTGGTGGTATATTGGTGCGTTAAATTTTATAGAATTGTTATGGGACGTGTTCCCGGGCGAAAGTGGCCGCTCGCTTGTAGTGGTTGCTCGGGTGTGGATTACGTTAGTACGTACCTGCCAGACCCGGAAACCTGTTCCCCCATCATGGACAGCCAATGAATGCCTCGTCTACATTGCGGGGAATCAAGCTCCATCAAACCAAAGCTTATATCACATGCCGAGGCCCCCGGCATCATGGCTACAAGTAACACAGACCTTGTTGTGGTGATTGTCACTTGCTCCTCATCAATAAATATGAGTGAGATTGCTTTCATGCCTTCTATGAAAATATTGAACCGCGTTAGCACTTGAGCCCATCGCAGAATGGAAGCTTCCAGCTCTACAAAGGGCTTTTTCCAGCCAAAACCTGTCATTCCACCCCAGTTTTTGGAGGACAGAGCACTTCAGCGTATAATCTCTCTCCATCTACCTTCGCCAGTCCCAAAGTCTATCTCTGATGATCTCCTGCGGTTCTCACACCTGGTCCTCTCGAAACCAATTCTCCGCTACGTTGCAGATGCAGAAAAGAATACACCGACTCTAAAGTCTCACAGCTCCTTTGGTATCGAGAACAAAGAGGACCCTTTAGTTACCACTGAGGGGTGGAGAGAACTGCAAGACACGGGTATTCGAGAAGGCATAGTTGCCCTCGCCTACGAAGGATCTAACGAGAAACGAAATCACCGCATACATCAATATGTCAAGTACCACACCTGGTGCGGGAGTTCAGCACTTGTCACTTGCCCCAGTGCGATGACAGATGGAGCTGCAAAGCTGCTTGGCTGTCACTTGAACGATGAAAATGGCGAGATTTTTGCAAAAGCAAGAGCCAGGCTGATTAGCCGTGAAAAGGGCTTCGCATGGACAAGTGGCCAATGGATGACGGAGCGCAAGGGTGGCAGCGATGTGAGAGGCACTGAGACGATTGCCACTAAAGTTGCAGGCAGCGACGAAACCGATGGCTTCGATGCTGATGGCGTGCCTCTGGGTCCATGGAAGATCAACGGGTTCAAGTGGTTTTCGTCAGCAACCGATGCCAACATGACTATACTTCTGGCCAAGACTGGAAAAGACGGCCAGATAAGCGCCTTTTACGCTCCTCTACGGAGGCGAGTTCGTGGAGGCGCCGACTGTGAAACAGAACTCAACGGGATAAGGATCCAACGACTGAAAAACAAACTTGGCACCAAACCGCTGCCGACAGCAGAACTTGAGTTGAACGGCATGCGAGGCTATCTTCTTGGCAAAGAAGGACAAGGAGTAAAGGAGATAGCTACCGTTCTCAACATCACACGAATGCAAAATATAGTCTCCGCCGTGGGAGGATGGGGTCGAGGCCTTGCCATCAGCCGGGCTTTTTCGAGAGTGAGAACATCTGGGGGGAAGTTACTGTGTGATATTCCGGCGCATGTACGAGGATTGGCCCAGGAACATGTCAAATACTGGGCCCATATGCAGCTAGCTTATTTCATCGCGGCGCTACTTGGTCGTTCCGAGGGCTTCTCTCCTTCCGACGACTCGTCAGCTGCACGATCCTGGATGCTCCCGGAAGCCGTGGAAGATGTGAACGCGCTCTATCGCGTTCTCACACCCCTTGCCAAAGCTCAGACAGCGCTCTCTTCCATCCACGGCCTCCGAGCCTGCATGGAAAGCCTTGGCGGTGTCGGATATTTGGAGAACGAAGACCCAGAACTAAACGTCGCCAGAATATTCCGCGACTCCAATGTACTGGCCATCTGGGAAGGCACCACAGACATAATGGCCGATGATCTAGTACGATCGATTCGAGGCGCAGGCGGCTCTCAAGTTCTGAGCAGCCTAAAAGCTTGGCTGGATAACGCCTTTGCGGTGGGCAAAAAGTCCGGATTCGAAGAGCAGTCTTCCATTCTACAATCCATATCAGAAAAGCTGTTTTCAGACTTTACTAGCAAGGACAAGGAAGAGTTGAAATTCAAGGGCAGAGACTACCTGCGAGAACTGGATTTTCTCGTATGCGGCTGTCTTTTGATACTTGATGCTGCGAGAGACCAAGACGTTTTGGCGCGAGAGATCGCATTACGTTGGATTCATGCTGGGAAAAGCTCTCGGACTTGGAAAAAGGAAGCTGTTTGGGACAGGAAAATTGTCTTTGGGGATGAAGCAACACATGCCAAACTATGATTCCAGCGTTTCTGTATATTTATTGGTTCTTGTATTAACGAATAAAATTGATGAGCCAAAAGACATGACATGTAGTACATATATTCAAGACTCCTTTCGAAAAAGACACATAAACGCTAGATTCTTCGATACGAGCGGTTTTCTAGGCGTTCCGGATAATCTCAATTTGAGTTTTACAGGCCCCGGAGACAACAAGCCCATGAAGATAGAGTACCTCGCTCTATCAAGTCAATCATACACGGCGCAATAGAGGATGTGAAGCTTGAGACTGCCACCAACTGGACCGAAGCAGACCCACCTGGTAGTTCTCTAAGTGCAAAATACCGGGCGTTCGGTGAGATTGGCCGTGAACTGTACGGTGTGGATGATTTACTACAACATTGAAACTGTTTTATACGAGATTTTAGTAGTAAATTGATACTGGTTGGTCTCTTTTTATAGTTATCAAATGTGATGAGGCGTTTCATGCCTAACTATAGGACAACTTGGTATCAACAGCGAGGATAGGGCTGTATGGTGTACCGTGAGACTCAAATCACCACACGAAACTTGAGTAAGTTCCGTTGAACTATGTCCTCTTTCTTCTGCTCCAGTTCCTCCATGTCCCAGCTCACAGAGGCGAATCTGCCGGAGAGCCAGTCCCGTCGCTCACGAGAGAGCCAGACCAGCGTGTCGGCAGCCAGCTCCGGCGTATCGGTCAGGACATTTTGCCTCTCTGGAGGCATATTCATGGCTAGCTCGGTCTTGATGCCACCCGGGTGGAGTGAGATGGCGATTAGACCCTGTTGATAATATTCCTTGTCTATGAACTCGGTGAGACGACAGAGAGCAAACTTGGTCGTCTGGTAGCCCGATGCGCCAGGGAACATGACGTGGGCACCACCACTAGTGATGTTGATGAGTATCTTAGTTGGTGACTTTAGCAGCAACGGCACGAAATAGCGGGCGACGAGATAGGTGCCTTTGACATTGACTTCCCAAGTCCACCACCACTCACTTGGCTTGGACTCGGCGATGGGTTTCCACTCCTCCAGATAGCCGGCATTGTTGATCAAGATGTCGAGGCTGCCGCCGAGTATGTCTACAGCGGCCTCGGAGGCCACTCGCACCGCGTCCTCCGACGTTATGTCGACCTTCATGGAATGCACCAGCGGCTGGGGCCGGTTTGCCTTCTTGGCGGCATCCTTGACGGCTGTCTCGACATCGGCCATATCGGAACGAGCGAAAAGCAGGATTTTCGAGCAGCCCGCAATAGCGAAGCTGATTGCGGTCGCCTTGCCGATGCCCTTGGAGGCCCCAGTGATTAAGACCGACTTGCCCGTCAGGTCGGCTTTGGTCGGGTCAATAAAGGGGTAAGTATCCTTACGCACCGAGACATAGCTAGCTACTGCAAGCCAGTTGGTCTCGCGCAGGGAAGGATCCTGGGCCGACATATTGATTCTCAAGAAGACCGTGAATGTGTAGAGCCAGGTAAGTGGGTAAGGCGAGAATGTTGGATATATTTGGTAGCTATGTTTATACTATCCTGGACTGACTTGTTGCTCCATAACTGCGATATATCAATGCTGAGCAATTGGAACTCTTGTCACTATATCCGATCCTAACTCCACCTCTGGCTTCAATGTTGTTGTTCCATAGCTCTGAATACCAATTGTGAGCAATTGGGACTCTTGTTACTATGTCCTAACTCCGGCTTTGACTTCAAAGTTGTTGTCCATAGCTTTGATATACCAATACTGAGCAATTGGAACTTTTGCTACTATGTCCGTCCTAACTCCAGTTACCAGGCGTTAGTAGTGGGCGCTTGGTATATCTGTGGGAATTATTACAGTGCCTTCCAAGTGGTGTTAACACCCATTTTTTACACTACTCATACCGCCTCGGATTTAAGGCCTAGTAGTCTCTACTGGATCACCAGAAACCCATAAAAGTAATTTTCTACCAGCAGTATATCCGGCGATGAGAAAGAGGTGTTAACACTACTTGCCCCTCACTGTATTTTCATAGAGGTAGGTGTATGTTCCCTTGCGGAGATAACATTTAAGTCCATGGAGATAGGGCAAGTTAGCGCACGTGCGGTTTTCCCTTGCCAACTGAGAAACGCAAGGCATTCCCTAAAAAATGATGAAAAACACTCTCCTTCGAGCTTTCAACAAAACATACTAAGCCTTCGGCCCTTTGTATCTATGAAGTTTAAACATCTTGGACATGAGCAATAGAGTCGATTTGCGAATGGGGTATACTATAGTAACACGGGGGGTATCTCAAAAACAAACAAATAAACAAACACCATAGAATATATGCCTAACTCGATAACTTTGGTTTTACTTCAATATCATGACTCGAAAGAATGTCCCTTCTTTCCTTGTACCACCGTTCCAGACAAGCCCGTCGCTGAGCCTGCGTCATGCTCTCAACGACAAAGGCAAATTCAGTAGCGTTCGGAAAGCCGAATCTGCGCGCCATGCTGCAGAACTGACGCCTGCGTACGTCTTGCGGTGGGTCGAACTTGAATTGGATGGTTTGGCTATCTGTTTTTATTTCGAAGTTTGTAGGATTGGAAGAGCCGGAAAAGACCTGCATGTCAGCCTGGAGATCGTTGGCTTGCTCGGCACGACGGCTGAGACGTTCTTCCACTTTGGACGAACCGATGACTTCGTTGTTCAGGTGGGTGTATTCGACTCCGGCTCCCGCAAGAATAGCTTGCACTGGATCGTGCTTTTTGGAACCGGCGAGATCTTGCACCGACTGCGTTGTTCCCGCACCAGCCGAAGGGGTTTCGCCTAATATCATCGCTGCAATTTGGCTCATAGTGCCGTCATTATCTTCGTCTCCTCTTCTAGAAGGAGCAGATGCCGGTGAGCTGTCTTCGCTATTCGCATCTTCTTGCTCCAAGTCAACGCTTACGACCTGTACACCCGCTTTGCTTTCGGCAATGTTGGTCTTGTTGACAATATCTCGCAAGACAACGTTGTTGTTTTGATATTCAAAGAGATTACCGAGACCAAAGATCTCGCCTCTCTGGTCCTTCTTTTCCTGAACTCCTTTAAAATACCGCCGCTCCGAGCTGGCATTATAGCCAATATTGGCTTGTTGCTGTTTATAAATTTGACGCGCATAGACAATTTCTTCAATCGTCCCTGCAGAAATTAGTCGAAAAACCTCGACGTCCCTCTGCTGACCGATACGGTAAGCGCGATCCTGGGCTTGTAGATCGTGAGAAGGATTCCAGTTAGGGTCGACGACAACGACCTTATTTGCAGAGACAATATTCAAGCCCACGCCTCCCGCTCGTGTTGATATCAAAAAGACGAATTGCTGAGGATCAGAGTTGAAGTCATCTACCGCCTTGGCTCTATCCTCGTAAGACATGGCACCGTCCAGGTAACTGACATTGTAGCTGGTGTGATTAAACAGCATCTGTAGCATCTTGAGCAGTCGCACACTGTGCGAAAAAACAAGTACTTTGTCCCCGTTTGCGTGCCACCATTTGAGGAGCTTTCGCAGGACTTTCCACTTCCCGCAAAACTCCGGGTTGGCGTAATTAATGATCGAGTCGCGGCTCCGGTAGAGTTCTCGCCATTGGTCGGGGACTGCAACCTGTAACATTTCTAGGTCCTTGTCTTGTTTTTCTCTCGGGTCAACTCCTTGGGGGATCAAAATTGCCAGATGGTTGCTGAGCTTCTGTAAGTTGGTAATAGCAGGGAATACGTAACTCTGCCATTTCTGACCGGAGGGCAAGCGAGTGTAATGACACCAGCCCGATTTCTTTCCAGAGCCACAGTCACACATCTCCGAGGCCGTTTTTATATACTGGACGACGTCACTATTGAGGAAGTTTTCATACGCATCCGCCTGGGTCTCGGTTAGAGGACAAAACACCACCCTGTCACTCTTTTTGGGTAGCTGATCGGCAATCAGGGTCTTCATGCGGCGCAGGAAGAATTCTGGCAGGAGATTTTGCACCAGTTTCTTGGCCGTTTTTCTGGCCTTGCTTAGTTGATACAGTGTTGCATCATGAGACTGTCCGATTTTCAAGGGTTCGGCAACAGCTTTCTTCCATGCTGTTACGGGCCCTAGTTTTCCTGGATTCGTCCAGTTCAAAAGCGTCCAGAGCTCTTCATATTTGTTCTGGATAGCTGTACCCGTGAGTCCAATTCGACACAGTGCGTTGATTTCATTCATTGCTATAGTCGTTTCAGACTTTCGCTCTTTGATTTGATGGCATTCGTCGGCAATCACACAGTCCCATTCCACCATATTAATCGAGTCCTTATTCATGCGGTATGTGACATATGTTGTAATCAGTATCTCTACCCTCCCGGCCTTGGCCGCTTGGAGAGCCTCTTCCTTTCGATCGCCGTGAAAGACTCCAACTGCCCACCAGCCCCATCGATTGAGCTCGGATTTCCAGTTCTCGATCAGCGTGCCAGGGCAAACTATCAGCGTACGGGGAAACCAAATATTGTCACCGGTTCTTCTCAGTTTTCTCATTCGTTTTGAGTCTCGTTCGTCTCCCGTCTTTCCATAGGCAGCAGTTAGAAAGGCAATCACCTGGACTGTCTTTCCTAGACCCATATCGTCTCCCAAGATGCCACCCTTTTGATAGACAAACATCTCATGTAGAAACGAAGCACCTTCAACTTGATACTCGCGAAGCCACTGGGCTATTGGGGCGGGGATGAGACCCAGCGAATACGGAAGCGGAATGTCTTTGTATTGCGCTGGGGGGCGGAGGTCCCTAAAACTTGGCTTTTCTTGTAGATGCTCCAAGTTCTCATCATCCGAGAACTCGACCTCGTCATATGTTGGGGGTAGTTTCAGCCCACCCTGTTTGAGTCGTTGTATTCTAGCCTCGAATTGAGACCGTCGGCGTTGTAAGAAATCCGGCAATGTATACTCCATCAGCTCGTCTTCGGATGACACTGGCTCTTCTGTGTACTCCCTTCCAAAAGGCCCGTGGGGTTGTCGCGATGCCGCATCTCTATTGTTGTTGCTCGGAACACGACCTACGAGGGAGTCTCTCACTGGGGCTTTTTTTCTCGTTGTCGCTGTAGCAGGCTCCTTTCCCTTGGCAGACTCCTTTTCCTTGCGGGTCTTGCGCGCTTTTAACGATGCCCGTTTCCGTTGGATACTTTTCCTGTTCTTGAATCGTTCATATGTAGCCTGCCCGTCGTTAAACTCGTTGGCGAGGAGGTCATCATCGCCGTCGTCGGACGAGAGCATGATCGATTGATCTCGGTCGTCTTCCGTTGGTGTCCGCTGTCGTTTGCGAGCTATTTCAGTGTTTCTATCGTTATCTTCATCATTTCTCGACCTCTTATGCCCTGCGATGTTCAGTAGCCTGTCATTTCGTGGTGCGCGTCTTTCATGCGGAGAAATACCATTGCTGGGTTTCGCCGCTGGGACGACGGAGATGATTTCTAGATCATCATCGTCATCTCCACTGCTATCTGCCGTAGCCATGGGTCTGTATTTTTCTCCTTTTTTTTTAAAAAAAAAGAAAAGGAAAAGAAGAACTTCTAAAGCTGTTCACTATCGGATATTGTATTCGCGGGGAAGACGAGAGCACGCGTCGGGAGGGCAGCTCGGCAGGCGGGCTATCATCAATCGGGAAGGAGCTCCAACTTTAAATTTTGCGATAATCGCGACCGCTCTGGAAGAAATTGTGCACGAACAACAGAACAGACCACTTTTTCTATATTTCGTTATCTTGTTCCCTCTTTTTTTATTCGCCTGTGCTCAATAACCAGCACGCACCCGAAGAGATTTTTTTCCTAAACTTCTCGCCCGTCCATCAGCGGGCGCAAATCTTTCTGTTCAACATGCCTCTCGACACATCAACCACCTACCCTCTCACCAAACTCCGTCTCGACGGCCGACGATGGAACGAACTACGACTGCTGCAGGCCCAGATCTCCACAAACCCGGCCAGCTCGGGCTCGTCGTACCTGTCCATGGGGAATACGGCTATTATGTGCACCGTCCACGGACCGCACGAGTCCAGCGGCGCTGGCAACGCAGGCGAAGCGGTGGTCGAAGTTGATGTCAATGTGGCTGGATTTGCTGGGGTGGATCGGAAGAGAAGGGCTGGGGGGAGTGACAAGTAAATCACCCAGAACAAAAAAGAAAAGAAAAAAAGAGCTGACTTGGTAATAGACAAACCCTCCAACTTTCAAACGCGCTTCGCTCCGCTTTCCAATCTCATTTACATACCTACCTCTACCCACACAGCACAATCAGCGTACAAATATCCGTGCTCTCGGCCGACGGCTCGCTGCTGGCCGCGGCTATCAACGCGTGCACACTCGCCCTGGTCGACGCGGGGATTCCGATGCCGGGCATGCTGTGCGGATGCACAGCTGGAATGAGCGGGAGTGCGTCGACGCCGCAAGATAACAATAACGATGATTCCTCGCTCGACCCGCTTCTTGATTTCTCGCTGCCCGAGGAACAGGAATTGCCATTCATTACAATCGGAACCACGACCGCGCTTCCCATGGGCGAGGATATACCCGACAGAGACGACGGAGAGGCAGACGCAGATGATATGAAAGTCTCCGTGCTGCACATGGAAAGCCGCATGCACAATTCCTACTTGGAGACGTTACTGGCCGTCGGCATTGATGGGTGTAAGCAGATCCGGGAGATTCTGGAGGGAGTGGTCAAGGGCTCGAATACGTCGTTTGTGCCAACTGCTAATAATGACGATGATGATAGCGATGAGGATATGTGATGAACGAATTTGTTTTTGTTTGTTTTGATTAAAAAAAATATGTACGTTAGTTTAATGTATACCTCAGAATGGCCAAGGGAAATGGATTAGACACATTGCATCAATGGATGACTACGAATGGCATCAATCAACCAGATATCAATACATGTGTCTACCTAACATTGACTTTGTATTGAGATGTCAATGACATCAGTTGAAACTCGTAGCATTGACCTGCTGTCACCTGTGATAACCGGATTATGACAATGCGGGGAAATCATGCTAGTCCCCGATTACATGTAAAAATCTCAACACTACGCGCGGCATAACCGAGGTTGATACTACAGTACATCAATTGGCGGGCTTCTCCGGAAGACAACCCAGGTACTACAATATCCACAGGGTACACAGTTATACTGGAATATGCGTCTACGATGAACAAGTAGATTGCCAAAAGGCTGGCGGCCCCCGAGGGAGCTCCGGCGAGAAGATAGATTGTATTCTCTCAAGTCAAGTACAAGCACATTGGCAATACCCGATGTGACTCCGGGTCTAGATAATGAGACATTTTTAGGAGATGATTTAAGCAGCACCAGAGTCAACGATCCTGGCAGTACCCTTGACGGCACCAGTGCTGCTTCCAAGCTTCTCGATGTTCTGGACAACATCGTATCCCTTGGTGACCTCGCCGAAGACAACGTGCTTGCCGTCGAGCCAGCTAGTCTTCACGGTGGTGATGAAGAACTGGGAGCCGTTCCTGTTTGATGTCCATGTTAGTAAAAAAGAAAAGCAGGGCCTTTCATAGGCCTGGGAAGAGAGCGGAAGCTTACGTGTTGGGGCCGGCGTTGGCCATGGACAGGAGACCGACTTTCTCGTGGCGGAGCTTGAAGTTCTCATCGGCAAACTTCTCGCCGTAGATGGACTTTCCACCGGTACCCTATGAAGATGAACGGTCAGTAACAGGAACCTATGTCGCATAGGGAGAGCTGGGGTCAAGGTGGGGTAGGAGTCTCACGTTGCCACGGGTGAAGTCACCACCCTGGAGCATGAAGTTGGGGATGACACGGTGGAAGCTGGAGCCCTTGTAGGTCAAGGTGGCGCCGGTGGAGTCCGTGAAGCCCTTGCAGAGCTCAGCAAAGTTCTTGGCAGTCTTGGGGACGACATCGTCGTAGAGCTTGAACTCGATGCGACCGACGGTGGCTGGAAAGAGCAGAAAAATCAGCACGGCGTTGACTTTTGACATTGAAAATTGAACATTTGGTATGCTCTGCAGTGGCAGTCATCCATGTGTACGAATTGCGCCAACGCAATTGACATGGCAGTACGCGTACAGACAGGACAACCCCAGCAGAGAGAGAGAGAGAGAGAGAGAGAGAGAGAGAGAGCAACGAGCAGAAAGAAGCAGGCAACGAGGGGTAAACTTACTGTTACCGGTAGTACCGTACTCGACGTCAAAGAAAGCGGTAGACATGACTGGAGAAGATTGATGGAAAGCGCGAGACGAAGAGCTGAAGCAATTGGGGATGGATCGAGAGTAAAAAGTCGGGCGAGAAGAGGAGGACGCAATGGAGCGAAGAGAAGAAGGTGGGGGGAGCACTGCTTTGACACTGCGGGAAAACATTGTTGCTTGTCCTTTGGGGAGGGGCAGCAAGTCACGGGCGAGGGGCAGAGGGGTAGTCGGGTGCTAGCTGCTTTGGGGTTAGCGCTGCTGCGACTGCGGTTTGTTTTCTTGCTCCAGCGGTGCCTCGACGCAGCACCGCGCGCGAGTGCTGCCTGGCTGCTGGCTGGCTGGCTGGCGATGGCGACATGGGCTTACCGGTGAATACTACTAGTGAAACTAGTAGTAATAGTAATGGAGTGGAAAACGACGGATCGACAACAACCCAAGGCGAGCAAACGGGGTCAGAAAATGAAACGCTGAGAGCTGGCCTCTTCTAATGCAATTTGACGGCTGAACGACGAAAAGAAAAGTGGAGTAGAATAATACAGTGATTGAGAAGGGGAGCAATTGCGATTTGTAAAAATACAGTTATTAAGATGGGATGGGGATAGGATGCACTGAGGACAACGATAATAACAAACAGGTCGACAACAGGGGAAAATTTTTGTATGTAAGCATGGAGCTCTAACTAGCTAGCCGGAACGGGGAAGCTCCGTGTCCCGTGACATCACGTGAACAGCGCAGTATGCGACTGGCGATACTATGCATAGTCGGCTATTGCCACGGTTCATTACTTGTAATACAATACTATTATTTTTGAATGATCGGAAAGAAATCAGAAGGGAAAATAACAAAAAAAGGGTGTTGCCGAATGACATCTGGATGATGTCAATTCTACCCACTCTGTATTCTCCTGCATTCCGCCAATGACAGGCCGACATGAATTCAATGTTGGTCCTCTGCAATGCTTATGAAAGTTACATGACTACAAAATTTAGTGTTCTTACTGAATTTGTACAATTGCTCCATCATCTTCAAGCGAGCACCAGATTTGGCACCGATAAGGCGCAATTGTTATAACAGCTTCGCATAACATCGGTCTCAAGATTAATGGATACCATTCGTTAACGGCTTGTTACTTTGCTGGTGTGGTCCGGCTAAGAGAGAGTATTGACCACCGGCCCCAGCCCAGGTGAGGTTCTTGTCCCGAACTGCAGAATTATTAATCAAAGTCGCGACACAAACTTCGTCCACATCTGAGCCTTGTCCGCATTGGTAGTTGGTGTTGAATCCCCACGAATAAGCGTCTCCTTGCGAAGTAATGAGGACATTGTGATCTGAACCTGCCGTGGCAAACATACTTTCCGAGATAGGCAGCGCCGCAGGCAGGATGAGGATGCGTGGTTTCCCTCGTTCTAATATAACTCCAGCAGGGTTATTCTTCAACAGGGCGTTGATATCAAGACCCATTTGACCACCATCTACCCGACCCCAGACGAGACATTCTCCTGCCTGCGTAATGCCAATAGAATGATGGGAGCCGCCTTGAATCATCTTCATCTTTCTACGCATAAGTGCTTGGACCTTCTGGGGAGTCACAATGGTGGCACCGCCAGTGCCAGCGCCCCCGCTAATCCCAGTCTGTCCAAAGTTATTTAGGCCCCATGCCCATGTATCACCATTGGAGTCAATTGCAAACGCGTGGTCACTACCAGCATGAATTGAGACAATATTATTCCGTTTCGGTAGAGCCACCAGACCAGGGAATAGCCCGGCTCTGTTATACAAGATATCAAGCTTTGTCTCACGATCCAATGAACTCTGGTGGCGATGAACAATCAAACGACGACCAAGTTGGTTTTGCTCAGACATGCCCCAGGAGTATACTTTGCCATCCGCATCTAGTGCTAAGCAAAAGTTGTTGCCAGCACTGATTTGTACGATCCTCTTCAAGCCAGGGATGAGTGTTGGTTTTGTCTGCTTCTTAATAATGTCATTGGTTTGAGTCAGGAGAAAACCAGGTTTTCCCTCATTGTTCTGCAATAGTGTTAATCCACAGGTAAAATGGGAGCGCAAGGCCTTCGCTTACCACAAATGTTCCCCATCCGTATACCAGACCCTGTTGTGTTAAAGCGAACGTGGCACTATCACCAGCAGTAACACGAACAATTGTAGTGTCAGGTAGAAAGTCATCCCCAGGAATAGCTGTTGGAGTAGATTCAAATGGGTTCAACTCCACATCACTTGTGTCTGAGGCAGAATCATCTTCCGTGAGATCAATGCCCTTCATTCCACCCTCCCATGACGTGTTTCGGCCCAGAGCAAAATTGTCATTGACACCCCATGTCAGTACTTTGCCATCACAAGTCAAAGCAACAACATGCATGCCACCTGTAGCAATATCAACAACCCCAACCTTCTTCGCATCCAGGTTTGTGTTCAACCGGGGCCTCTTCACGTCAATGGCGTTCTTTGGTCCCAGTCCCAGCTCCCCTGAACTGCCTTCTCCGAAGACATACACATCCAGTCGCGTAGTCAGCGCTTTATTTTCAACAATATGTGCCAAGGCTCGTTGGTCACTTCTCACGACTGTGGACTTGACACGTTTTACAGAAGCTTCTGGAGTTTCAGCGCGTCGCTTTCGCGACATGCGAGACATTGGCGTTGTGATAGCAGTCCAGAAAAAATAAGTAGGCAGCAGATTCTCAATAGGAAAATTATAGAAAGAAACAAATGTATGAAGTAAAAAGGTCTAAGAAAATAATTATACCATCACGATTCAAGGGACATTTTGGAATTTTAATTCATAAACAAACACAGGCACAACAGCAGTTATCAGTCTTCTCAGGCTAAGACACAGGGATAAACATTGGAAATCGGGTGGGCTCACAAGAGGCAGAGTTAAAATTTCCCAAGCTTACATAATTTTTCAGCTGTTTCCTGAACCTTGATTGGTTCAAAATTGCACATCACGTGACTTTTCCAAATGTTAGCGTTCCAAGTCTTCTACTGTAGTTAATACTGTACATAGCCGACAAACAAAAGCTACCTATGTATCATGATAGTGGCCTCTGTTACTAAATCTGACAATTACTCCATTCCATCTTCAAGTAATAGTTGTGTTGTATATTTACAATATCAATTGATAGCGCCGTACATATGTAGTCAAAACTTGAAAGTTACTCAGCATACCGTCATTATGCAAACTCATACAAGTTTTGTCTTTCTAAAACATAAAAAGTCGGGGCGAGTCCAAAATCACAAGGCTCAAATGCATCAGTGAATGCAAAAATTCAATAGCATGTATATGGCGCGCTCCTTAACAAATCGATTGTTTTTTTTTTCACCTTTAAACATTGTTGTGTCATTGTCCCTCCAAAATCTGAAATTTGCCCGTCTCCAATTTTCAAATTTCTCACGGACAATTGGGACGAAAATAAAGAAAATAGAAAATAAAATAAAATAAAATAAAAACAGCAAAATAACAAAGTTTCGTGCCCTTACTATCAAGGGGCAATGTTCGTCGTCGGTCATACATGGCTTGTTTAGCCAGAGTCGGTATTCTTGGCTCGGTGAGTTGCCCCGAACGAGTGGCGGCTCGAGCTGTAGATTTGGGTTGCGAGATGATATGGCCGGTATTATAATTATAATTATTTAAATGGCGTCATGGCGATTTGGCTTGATGCAGATATCTCCCAGTCACTATTCAGGTGTGCACCGTGCCGCTGTCATCATTTGGCACGGGGGTTTTGTCTGCGGCAGGCTTTTCCTCAGCCAGCGGAGTTTCTTCCTTGCCTTGGCCGTCGCTTAACAAGTGCGATGGATACGGGCTTAGGTCACGGCTGCTAGTGGAAAAAGTCGAAGTCACCGAAGGGTGATGTTTATCAGGGTGGTTGCCATTAGTTGTGGACAAGCTTTCAGACGGCAAAACGGCGACGTCTTCGTCTTTCCTCTCTCTCTCTTCATCAGCGGCCGAAGAGAGATCCGTTTCTGTAGTCATTGGTGTGGCGTTTGCTTCCACATTATTATTCGTTTCGACGGCGCTGTTGTTGATTTCTACATTCAACGAATTGAGGCCCCCTTCAATATCACGCACCAAACGCACGAATTCTTCAGGGACGAGCCCGCTTTCACCGGTCCGAGGGTCTTCAGCCACCAACCAGCCTTGACCGTGCCGATATGAAACCAAGATCACTTGGCCTTCCTTCAGCGGGAGCTCATTTTCGTGTTCTCGAGTAAAGTCAAACAAGGCAACGGCTTTGCCGTGCATCTCTTCATCTGGGGACCCAATGGAAAATTGATAGTCTCGCGAGTATCGAGATTGGCCTGCGTCCGAATAGTCATCTGCATACATGTATTGTCCGTCAGAGTATTGTGCGTCGTTGGAGGCCATGTTTGCGGTATTGGAATGCCCATAGGATCCGTACTGAGAATACCGTCCTTCGTGGGCAGGGTATGTGATAAAGTCACCACCAGGCCCGTCATCTGTTGCGTCGTCGCCCTTGACATAGTAGGTTTCACTGCCATCCCCGTTTAAGCTCACTAGTGTGCCACGGTCACCACTGAGGGCAAACAGGGAGTCATGGCCGCTGTCTCCAGGGCTTCGTCCTCTTGCACCATAATTGTGCATTGACTTGTGCTTGCGATGGCGAGACGTGACAATCGGGCTATGGAGGTCTTCATCCTCACTATACGGCGGGCCGCCGTCGCCAAATGACACGGCGGGAAGCTGTTGGTTACCGTAAGACTCCGATGGCCAGTTGTTTGTTGACCACGAAGTGCGAGACATATCCCATGATCCAGATTGTGGGTCTGAAAGTCTCCGGCTCTCGCTCACAGGAGTAGACGTCCTCGAAGGAATTGGAGCGGGGCCATAATGCAAAGGATGTGTTTGTGGATATGCAAAGTCGCGCACGAGAGCGTACGGCAGGCTTGAATGGAAAAGCGAGTTCACGTGGGACGCAGGACGCGACCGGTGTTGCGATGCCTGGGAGACGGTCGAATACACCGACAGGCGCTCTTTGGCACTCGAGGAAATGCGCCGCATTGGCGACAGTTTCACTGGTGGATCAGCCGTCGTTGTGGTTGTGGAGGTTCCCATTCCGGGTGCTGTTGGAGAAGTTGCCATTGGGACTATACAGAGCAAATTAGCACCAACGATCATTGCTATACCACCACATAGACCGAATTGCATACAAGAGATGTGAGCTGTCAAGACCCTTTTCCTTTCACCCTATAGTCGCATATCGATATAGACAACGTTTCATGTATTTGACGATAACCCGATGCCACGTCTAAAAGAGTATTCGGCGATGCGCTCAGCCAGTGAGACGCAGAGACGCGGATTGACGGGGAAGACTGTGTCGACGATCCCTCGTGGTGAAGGCGCGGGGGTGGTGGAGAATGCGACAGGGCGCTTTTGTCGACACGAAGGGAAGAATTGAAGAATTAAAAAAAGAGAAACAAAAAAATGAATGACAAGTTATCGCAATCGCCGTGGCCGACAGGCACGAGAGAAAAGGGTATCTCCAGAGGTCGAACGACACCACACTGGCGGCCTGCGGTCGGTGTAGCGGTCGGACGACAACCCGGCTGGGTGAAGAAAAGATCGATGGCGCGCACCCGGAATCCTAGCAAGAAAGCAAGACGTATAATAATGACGGCGTGTTCAGGGGAGGAGCGTCAGGTGCTTTGTCGCAGATGGAGGTGGGACGCAAATAATATGAAGGAGCCCGAAAAGAGGCCGGTCAGTCAGGGCGAGCGGGCTGGTGTTGCTAATTTTAGCAAAGCGGTCGGTTCAGAGAGAGGGGTTTGGGTCTGGGTCTGGTTTGGTGTAGCCGCACAACGATGTACCAGCACAACCGGGCAGGACAACAGAACGAGGGCGTTCACCAAAGGGAAGATGATGCTGCGAAAGGACACAAGACCAGGCAAGGCGAGAATGGAGCAATTACTCGCAGCAGCAAAGAGTCAAAAGAGGGTTAGGCCGGGTTCGTCAAGAGCGCATGACTAAGCCGCCCTGGGCACGAGCGGAGATTGCCTCTAGCCGAGTTGGGACTAGCGCGCAACTGTAACCGCCTCGGGGAACAGGACTGCGGTGGCTGCAAAGCCTCAGGCAAAATCCAGGCAGCCACGTGCCGCCGCAGGAAAGAACGATCGACAGCTGGGCGGTAACTTAGACACAAGCTTCAACTCTCAGCTCAACAACCTCACTCTCGCCAGTCCTGCTCAAGAGTCAACGGGCTGCCCGCCGTGCGCTGCTGCAAAGTCACGTGAGACGCACGTCAAATTGGCGTGTTTCAGGTTTCACTGGAGAGTCGCAGCCAGTGGGTCGTCTTCATTTCGGCTACTGGACGCAAGCAACAAGATCGATCCATCGACAGGCGATATATGATTTGATATCTATCTGCGGACAGTGGTCTACGATTACGGACAGAGAAGCAGTTTACATGAAAAGCAGCAAAGAACAACACCCAACGCCTTTTCCCATGTCAAAGAATGAAACCGCCAGAAAAATGCAATCCCCGAACTGCCCCTAAGGGCCTAAGCTACGTCCCAACAGCCGAATCCGCTTACTCCTGCTGGGGGTGCCTTGGCCCGCTTGAATCTGAGCGGAGCGCAAAGCTGACGTCTACACCGCGAGAATCCGGCGGCGCATCATTGCTGGGTGAGAACTGGAGGATGACGGCGGCGACATCATTGTGGTCACCGTGACTGTGGTCGTCTGCACCATTGTGGTAGTAGCGATGATCGGCACAGATATTGTGGTTGTCGCCGTGGTTGCACCCACTGTAACTGTCGTTGGCGTGCCGCAGTTCGAGTCACCTTGCGGTGAATTATTTGCTGGTGGTGACGTGGTCGAGCCAATGGGCGATCCTGTTGTTGTGGCTGCGGGCGAGAAAACATCTGTGAATGACGGAGATGAGACTGTCTGGGTCCCCAAGGTCTTTACGTTTTCGAAGATGCTCTGGATGGCTGCTTCACCGTAGTTGGTGATCTGCGCAAATGCCACATTCGCTTGGTTATTATCGGCAGAAGAGGATGAGTCGGTGACATCGATATCGATACACGTTGTATACAGCTCGGGCACAGAAATGGTGTTGGCCGTGGTCAAGGTGGGCCAATCCCAGACCCAGTAAAGGGTGTAGGTGGACTTACTCGCCACGGTCTTGGGCAGAGCAATGTCGGTTTGACACCAAAGATTGGCACCCTCGACCGATCCGGCTTCTGCCTTGCGCGGAAATTGTTCTTGTCGTGCGAGGGATATATTATTGCTGTGATTGACTTGGTAGCACTGCCCGTCGTCAAAGTATTGACTCGACAGCAGCTTCCCGCGACCATCGCCCCCCGTGCCATCCAAATTCCAAACATTGTGGATTTCGTGAAGCGTGTCGTTCTCACGTGGCTGATCTGTTCCGTAGACATAGACGGTGCCGCTATGCGTTGGCTTGTTCTTGATCCATGGTTGCGTGACATGGCCATTTTCCTGGTAGCGCATGGCAATGACATCGCCAGGAGCCGCTTGGAGTTTCGGACTGTCCCCAGTGTAGTTGGAGGTCCGCTGGTTGGGACTACACATGGGCATGTTGGAGAGCAGTTGGCTGCCCTGGTTTGTCGGGAGCTGCCACTGCATCATCGCGTCGTTGAATGAAGGGCTCCGGAAAACATTGCCTCGAGCATAGCCCTTGGCTCCAGTGAAAGTCCCGTTGGGCGATACCACCGTCAACTGCTCAACCCAGCTGTGTGCGTCGACCAGCGAGGCAAATATGATAGCGAGTGTCAGGAACCCAGTCCAGCCGTGTTCCATGATGGCCAGCATCATTAAATACCTGGTGAAGAGACTGTCTTGTCGATGCAACTTTTTTGATGTTGATGAGATGAGATTTGACACAGTAAAGAAGTGACTACCCTCGCGATGACTAGTACATAAATATAGACGACAGCGGAGACCTATAACAGATGCATTTTGCACATTGATTGAGTCAGACACACAAAAAACTATTGTCCGGGTTTGACTCAATAAGCACTACTTGACAATAAAAAACGACTGCCTTATTGTTCATTCCCTTAGGCATGAAACAGCAGTCTCGTACAAAGCAGAACAAAGCACCTTGTGTTCTATTGTTTGTGAGTCGCATATTGAATGCGCGAGATATGTCTGATTGGCTCTTGACGCACCGGATAATTGAAGAAAAAGCTTGGCCATTTCCCCGTCCTATCAGAGGGCCACTTCTGATGCTTTTCGCGTCTCAGACTTGGATGGTGAGATTAACAGATGCAATCATCGGAGAAATACTGATCGACCGCCTTGTATTTGGCGGCATTAGTCAAACAGACAGACGGTGATGGCTGCACCTGTCAGCTAATCAATAGGATCCCATCCGCATAATATGCAGCGCACTCATCAATGACTCGTCACAGGCAAAGCATATCCAGATGCGTCGATTGGCAGCGCGCAGCCGCCGGCGCCCGCCAATCACGCGAAACAGCGCCGCTGTTGTCTGAGATGGTTGAACATTAATATCAATGGCCTTGATTATTATAATAATATGTATTATTATCCATGGCGTTTCAGGTTACTATTTACTTTTTTAGGCTGCAGACTAGCAACCAGGACTTTGCCTGCACTAGCCATGGTCCATTTACTCGTGCATCACTGCCGAGACTGTGGCGCCTGCAGCTGGAATGCTAGCCTGGGTAACTTGAAGATATACATAAACCGAGTCGATATTGATTATTTCTGCTGTTGCGGTGTAGATATCGAATATTGAATATTACTGTTGGAGATTGACATACTCAAATCCCCGTGATGGTACCACGTGACCACCTTCAAGCTGTACCACGCGACTGCCTACGATGCCGAGTCTTCTTCTCTCCGTCCCTTGCAAGCCGACACACATCGATAAGCTGTGAGCTTTCAACCGCTGCCCAGCAACAAACGACGATTCAAGTATGCTGTGAACGCACGCGCCAAGCTGGACTCCACTCCACATGGTCCGCGCAACGTTAGCTTGACTGGGCTGCTCTAATTTTAGACCGCCATTTTCCGCTGCAGGGCGAAACACTCCTTTACAAAACATAGGGACCCGAAATCCGTCTCTGCTCGGCTTTTAGGGCTGAACACAAAACCATGTCTGCAGAGGCCTTTACCACTATCGACAACGCATTGACAGACGCCGAGCCCGGTGCTGACGCCAGCCAAGTCCATCTCACGGCTCAAAAGCCGTTGCCGTACTGGCTGGTCAATGTCCCGCGAAGCCAGTGGCCGGCCACATGCCCGGACTTTCTCAAGGGTCTGCCGGATAAAAACATTGACATCTTGGCCACGTTGGACGCCGACTTCCGGCTGCTGAATTGGGATGAAGCCAAAGACCTAGTCAGTTAAGTACCGACGATTTTGTAAAACACGGAAAAAACAATACTCGAGCACGCAAAGAAACACCGAAACTAATAGAGCGCGTGCAGGGAGAAATGATATTGGCAAGTTCCAGCGAATCCCGTCGGATCTGCGGCGGTACTTGGAGTACATGTTCTACATCAAGCAAAAATATGGCTCTGTCATGGACTTTGTTCTCTCGGAGCGACTGCAGTGGGACGCAAGCAACCTGAGCCCACAGGGTCCCGCATTCGAACATGACGGTATATCTCCGTTGAAAGAAATATTGCGAAGGTGTTGCTGATCGTGTGTGAACAGATGACTTCAAGGTCCTGTACAACGACTGGCCCTACGGTCTCGACCCGGAAATCGTGCATCTCGTCATATGGACCAAATTCGACTTGGACGAGGACCCTGCCACGGGCCTGTTGACGGACTCGATGTTCAAGACGATTGACGCTTATATCGAAAAGACATTTCGCTCTCGCATTCCGTCGGACCAGGTCAGCTTTTGTTTTTGTTTTTGTTCCCTTCTTTCCCGTCTAACAAATACAGATCATCTGGTTCAAGAACTGGAAGTCGCTCAAGTCCATACACGCCCTCGAGCATTTCCATGTGATGCTGTACAAACCGGATCGGGATTTTATTGCTGACATCACACATGGCGACGTGCCTCTTGTTGAGAAGATCGCCCAGGGCGCATGACCTGACAGCTCGCACATCGTTGTTATACTTTTACCGTCATAAACATAGATAGACTAGACCAAGTTGAGCGTGAATCAAACTAGAAGCCATGCCTAATTAGGGTGGCCCTCACTCAAGACTAAAATAATACACAGAAAAACCCCCGAAAAGTAAAACAGCATCTGATCGAGGCCTTGTTAAGCGCCTCGATTTTCTGGATCGATCAAGAAGTCAACGATCGACACGAGGCTAAACGAGGGGTTGAGGTGGGGAAGCGTCCAGCGCAGAGGCAGGCACCCGGGTCTTTCTCTGAGGCAATTAGAAATGCGATTTAATAAATGAAAATAATACGAGTCGAGCGAGAAAACGCAGGCTGCAGAAATACCAGGTTTATTTACGTATTGAAGCTGTCTGTTGGTGGTGAGCGACCATACATACGAGACGGGACAATACAGGGCCAACCCTGATTGGGCCGACCCCTCCCTGGCTCAACCCCCCAACGTCACCGGGCGAGAAAGCCTAAGTCGAAAAAAGGAAACCCAGCAGGGTCTCACCTTTTTTTCTTCTGTTTCTGCTGCCTGCTCCTTTGCATCCTTCTTCCTCTTCTTGTTTACAGAGCGATAACAACCCTCACCACCCCAAGACTCACCCTCTCGCCATCCGTTCTCGCCTGGCCACATCCCTTCCGCTTGACTCGTGCGTCCCGCAGCTTCTCCGCACTCGCTTTTGCTTTCACCGCCGCATTAGACCAGACATACAAAGACATACACAGATGTTTTACGGTGCGCGATTCTCCTGTTGAGATATTCGAAGAAAGAAGAAAAAAACAGTCCTTTATCCATCATGCCGCTCCCTCATGTCCACGCGCACCGCCGCGCTTCCTTGAGTAAGAGCTGCCCACGAGCGAGCCAACAGAAACCCCGCAACAAATTTACATATATCGTCCATATCAATCGCTAACTTGCAAGCATAGCAAACAAGTCCTCTGGCGATGAGCAAAACTCCGGCCCGGAAGATGAGACTGTTGTAGAGCCGGATCAGGGCAATGGTGAGTAGTTGAATGGAAATATTGTTGTTGCCTATCCACGAAGCTAACAGTGTTCACCGGAAAAGTCCTGTCTCACATTATATCCCAGCTCCGGCCTGGAGCCGACTTGAGCCGGGTGACCCTTCCCACGTTTATTCTCGAGCCCCGATCGATGCTGGAAAGGATCACAAAGTACGTCATTTCAGAGGCCAGCGGGAGGAGAACGATGTGAAGAGAACACTGACTGTAGACAGCTTCATGGCACACCCGGAAACACTCCTGCCAATGGCCGATAACGACGATCCGCTGGAGAGATTCGTTTCAGTGATCAAATTCTACCTGAGCGGCTGGCACATCAAACCTCCGTGGGTATTCCTCAGCTTTGTTATACGTTTTTACGTTTTCACGCTTTTACTAACCCGAAATATATAGAGGAGTCAAGAAACCACTCAACCCCATCCTCGGAGAAACATTCACCTGCTACTGGGACTACCAAGATGGCACGCGAGGATACTACATTTCTGAACAGACCTCGCACCACCCGCCAAAATCGAGCTACTTTTTCATGGCCCCCGAACACCACATCAGGATAGACGGCACGCTCAAGCCGCGCAGCAAATTTCTGGGCAACTCTGCTGCTAGTCTCATGGAAGGAACGGCGATTTTGAGCTTTCTAAACCGGGGCAAGGATCCTGCCAAGGGTGAACGATAGTAAGCTTTCTTTCTTTTTTTTTCAACCCGCCCAAAAGAGGACTATCTGACATCTCATAGCATTCTAACCCAACCTAACATGTATGCCCGCGGAATACTGTTCGGAAAAATGAAGTACGAGCTCGGCGACCACAGCTTTGTCAGGTGCCCTGAGAACCACCTGGTGGCCGATTTGGAGTTCAAGACCAAGGGCTACTTCTCGGGAACGTACAATGCCATTGGCGGAACGATCAAGAACGAGCAGACCGGCGAGGTTTATTACGATATATCCGGTCTGTGGAACGGCGAAATGTTCTTGAAGAGCCATGCTGTAAGTCGTCAGCCTTATTCACGGCATTTTGCAGATATCTGATTGGATATTTTAGACTGGAAAGAAAGAGCTTTTATTTGATGCCACACACGCGAAACATACTCCTCCTCTGACACGACCACTTGAGGAACAATCGGACCGAGAATCGCAGAAACTCTGGCTTAGTACAGTGCGCGGCCTGCACGCGCGAGACCACGAAGCTGCGACGACGGAGAAATCCAAGATTGAAGACCGCCAGAGAGAGGAAGCCGCCAAACGGGCCGAAGAAGGAGTCGAATGGAAACCGCAGCTTTTCCGGGCTGTTCGCGGCGGGCCTGGAGGTTCTGAAGAGGGTGAGGAGGATATTGACTGGATTATTGATGCTGAGATGTACACCCCCTCCCTGTCCCATGTTTTTGTCATTGCTGTCTAACTATTTACAGCGACTCCAGCGATATCCAAAAAGCGCACCAACAAATCCTCGCAATTGCCCCCATTATCCCCGGCCAAACACCCTCGAGCCAACAACACAGCCAACCCGACCAACCCAGCACGGGCAACGACCTAATCGACTTTGACGGCGACGGCAGCACAGCAGCAGCCCCAACTTCACAAAAAAGCGATGATCTTCTCAGTGGTAACGGCTCTGCGGGCCTGGTGGCACCTTTACAACCATCCGGATCTACTACAAATAACCCGCAATTGAGGACGGATTCTAGCACGGCCGATTTGGATGTTTTTGTGGATGCGCAAGAGAAATAAAAACAGATACAGAATACCACTTATTTTTTAATACAATTTTTTTTTAGGTTCAATGATATATGATAGGATATGATACTACTATACTTTAGTTGTTTTTCTTTGATTTGCTTGGACTTTTTCACTTCCTGGATACCCTTTTCACACCTATTATTCACATTGATGATATATTTGTGTTTCAGGAGGGAAACACGGGGATATTAAGAAGTAGCTGGGATAGTTTTAAAAGAGGCGACGTCATATCAGTCAATCACATAGACTGCCTTTACAAATTTAGCCACGACGCCCGTGATAACAAATAAGATAACGCACCCTTAACAAGTACACATTTATAGAGGATAATTTTATTGTAAAATTATGTAGTAAACTAGCTTGATTTCAAAATTATAAAATTATAATTTATACAAATAATTTCAAGAGATTAGTGCAATGGGGTGGAGCGCACTGTTCGTACACTACGCTAAAAAGGCATCACAATTGACCGTCTCGCCGCTTAGCAATCCAGACGTCTGATATATAAGCAAGTATATTCTATGATATGATGAGTGGATTTATTAATATCTATATACAAAGATGTGCGACGCCAACATTAAAGTACACGACCACGCTAAAGTGACGTAAATCGACTAGTAATATACAGGTGTCATCCAAGTGTTGACAGGGATTTATCAGTTCTCTTTTCGAATCCTATCTGGAACCCTCGCTAAATTATACTTAACGATCAAGACATGGAAGGCTTTGATGATTGTAATGTAGGCTTTCCCAAGAAGCCCATGACAATGAACCACCGTTGTTACAACCATCTCTTTGCCTTTTCCATCATCGTCCGCATAACCTGCGGCAATAAGCTGGTTTTCTCGTATCAGAATTGATGTCTGAAAGTCGAGATGCCTGTCTTTCTCTCCAATGATAATCTCATTCTCTGCACGCGATATGATAGGGAACATTGAAATAGTCTCAATGCCTGCTTTCTCTGCCTCTGCTTGTATCTCTGTGGAAGTCTTCACTCCAAAGATCGACACAACTCGATCTCTAATCCACATGAGCAGCCAAAACCAGCGAGGCGACGTGCCAAAAAGAGCACGAGCGAGAGCATCTGGGTTGTGTTTTTTCCCAGATTTCAAGTTTTGATGTTCTGAAAGGGATATAGCAAAGGCGTCAATAAAATAAGCTGATTTGTATGATGATTTCAGCTTGCTCTCGCTTGGAAATGGGACGGCACGAACAGCGGCCACGGGCATTTTTGTTTTTGTTCTTGGTGTTGAGGTAGTAGTGTGCAAAGGGCGCGAAATTGGGATATAGTGGAGAGCGGGCCGAGACCGCGGACGGGTTTGTGCTATGGCGACGCGAAGCATGGGATGATGACCCGCAGGGAACAAAAAATTAACTTGTGTAGACTAGGAAGACAATTAATTGAATACACTTCTGGAATGAGGAATACTTTTATAAACACCCATTTGATCCTGATGTTGGACACTTAATAATCTTCAATGTTGTTTTCCGGAAATACCCGAATATTCAACATTTGAACGTTGTCCGTAAACATTCATCGAATCTGAGCCAACAATGTTTTCTGATGTAAATATTAAGATCGAAACCCCTCTATATAGGTAGATGTATATGAATAAAATACATATGTTCCATATCGTTCCTAGTGTAATAATCTTCAACGTCCTTCATACGGTATCCTTTATAGAGGCTATTCCGAACTCCATGCTGACCCGCGTCAACCCGGCTTCATTAATTTACAAGCCCTGACTCATTAAATCTACTTTAACCAACGTTAAACGCTTCAGGAGTTTCTATATCGCCTAAAAATGTCAGGAGGCCCTCTAGGTTCCTCATGTGATAAAGTCGCACGCGGGATATAATCCTAAATGTAGCGTATAACACTTGATTATTTTCCCCCAGCAGCCTCACCGTGCCTGATCTTTAGGTAGCATATGTACCTCTCTTTTCGCAGTATGTTCTGATACCTGGTTAAGAAATCTCAATTCAGCTGTATCATCACGGCCTTCAAATGTTCAAGTTCCATCCTCGCACCTATTTGTTACACATAACAGAGTGTAATGTGGTGGAGCGCACCGTTCGTACACTACCCCAAAAAGGCATCAAGGTTGACCGTCTCGCCGCTTAGCAATCTGATATATAATATTATGAGTGTAACCATACACATGTGCACCCTCACAATTAGTATTCTAAATTGCTATGTTGTGTTACTTGCCGATTATAATCAGTAGCCGATTCCAGATGGCAGTGGTTTAGTAACTCGTCCTACCACCGCTGCCTCGGCCTCTTACAAGCATCCGAAGCCAAATTTCAAAACTTAAATACCTATCGTGATCTCTGTATTTATGTCCAAACTTAGTAAATTCCATATTTCTTACTGTTATCACGGTGTTTTTTCTGTCTATTTGCAAACCCCCTTCCAGAGGACACAACGGACTACTTCAATTGATTAAAAATGGCACCTAAGCTGGAACTCGTCTTTACCATGAGAGGCTACATGGACCCGGAAAATACCGTGGACCTGAAGGCTATCAAATCTGGTCCCCATCGGATCATTGTTCCTATGAATCGTGGATTTATTGAAGGATCCGGGCTCAAGGCCCAGGTACTTCCTGGCAGTGGTGACTGGATTTTGGTTCGCCCGACCTTCTCAGTTTGACATCTCCTTTTCAGCTAATCGATAATGATAATAGACCGACCCTACGACCAAGGTCTGTCACCTTGACGTTCGCATCCAAGCCCGTACCGATGATGGCCACAGTCTTCATGTCCATTACAATGGTAAACTAAAGGCAAACGACAAGGTCAACAAAGTCTTGAGCTTTGCTCCCGATGCGAAGACTACCGACTATGGGGACCATGAGTGGTTCGCCACGCCAATCGTGGAGACTAGTGACCCTAAGTTTAAATGGGTGGAGGAAGCCGTGTTTGTTGGCCAGGGACATTTTGTCGTTGACACGACGGGTTCAGCTGTTGAACATCAGATTTATCGGGTCGTGAATTGAGCAAGGAATGAATAAACTGAGACTATTATGGATGGCTTTGGGCTTTCGTATCTTGTTGTCTAAGTCTATTACCAAAATTTACGATTTCACTATCGCATCCTATTCTTCTGGCTACTATAGCTGGTTTTGTACCCATGGAAAGCTCAATGCCATACTACACTCGAACATAGCTTTCAGAGCATGGTCCAAGCCGAGACTTTCAGGGTTTTGTGGCGTTATCTCGACTGGGCCATCTATCTTGCGATTCGATATCCAAGTCGCCGAGGTTGACTAAATAAGGATATGGGGTAGGCAAAATCACGGGCACCAATGAATGGCCCGGAGGCGCTACATATGTAAATTTTGCGGGTCGCCATCAGTTGGCGACTACAATAACAACCATAAAGCCGGTGGTCCGTGCTATATACATCGATCAATATACTACTCCAGGTCTGGGGTAAGTGCGGAGCTCGGTGAATGGGGCTTTCCATCCACGAATATTAATATATACGTCCTCCTTTTTGTTTTCAAGTGCTGATAATCATCGCCGAGTCAATTGATTTTATCTTGTTAATTAAAGATTGAGAAGACATCAGGGCCACTGTAACATTGACATAATGGGCACTAGCAATGCGAAGAAGGCCCCGGCAAGCAGGGTTTCCGTGTTCAACTTAGCTGTGAGTAAGAACTACATACTTATAGATCGCTCCATCTGAACTACTATATGCAGTGCTAACCCAGGCTGGCAGGTTGTCTTGGCTCTTTACCTGGGAAGTCTTACATATGGCTACACGTTTAGCATTGCATCGACAACCCTGGGTCAGCCGGGATGGTACGCCTACTTTGGCTTGACTTCAGTTGAGACTGATGTCCTCCATGCTTATACCAAAAGAATTGAAGGCGCCATGAACGGCTTATTCTGTGCCGGGGGATTTTTTGGTGCTCTTTTCGTCGGATGGTCCTCGAACTTTGTGGGTCGAAAGGGCTCACTATGGATCGCGTCTCCAATTGCAATTGTTGGCGGGGCGCTTCAAGCTGGAGCAGTAAATATTGCAATGTTTCTTGTTGGGCGGTTTATTGGCGGATTTTGACCTTTTATTAATTGATGACCTTAAGTCAAGTCATACAAAATACCCGTATAGCGTATAAATATATGCGATCGTCTTCCACTTCAATGTTGTGCAAGTACCCAAGAAAGTTCCATCTTGTAACTACCGAACTCTATATGGTCGTAGAAGAGAGGGAATTTTATTAGTGGAGAAGATATTTTAAAAGCCTAGATACTGTTTGTAAGGAAGAAAACAATTATATGGAGGCAAACATACAAAAAAAAAGGAACGGACAATTCGCAGGTGAAGGTCGCTTAGCGCATGCTTAAGACCTCTTCCGAGGCAGATTCAATTCATCTGATGATAGAAGGCCTTCATTACTATTCCTACGTTACGATCCTTACATACACAAGGCTGACGTCGTGGGATAGTCGGCATCTGGAGTAGCATCTTACTATTAATTCCCCCGGATATCTGAAATTCCGTGTGAATGAATTCCACGAAACATTGAATTTTCTATTCAAGGTTATTCTCCAAATGAGAGATTGAAATCTCATACGTGGACTATTTCATGCTCTAAGTTCGTGACGCTCTCTCCCAGACGGCTTTTACTCGAATAGTGGCTCATCTCTACGCAAAAAAGACACCGAGCCCTTCTGCGTTTCCCCGCTCATCTTTCTCGGCCATCTGTCCGAGGTACAGTGGGTGGTCAAAAGTTAATCCAAATTTTCATATATACCTTTAAAATTTATAAATTTTAATTTTAATAAATAAAGTATAATTAATTTTTATTATATTTTTAAATAAATAAATAAATAAACTTTTGTATAGAGAGATCAAATCGCTTCGGGTGCGGGGAATCTAAGTTCGGATTTACTTTTGACTTAATTAGTACTGTATTAATAATTGAGACATCAGGTGAGGTGGTCCTGCGGGATATAAAAGTGGCTTATCGTATACGCAATTTGCGCACAGAGTATCAAACCAACTTCACGCAAGTACATTACTCGCTTTCAACACCCCGCATCCAAAATGACTACTTTGGAAAATAAAGTAATTGCAATCACCGGCGCTGCTTCCGGTATTGGACGAGCTACTTCTCTTGAATGCGCCAAACGTGGTGCATTGCTTGCTTTAAGTGACCGGGATGAAACTTCATTGTCTGGACTTCTCGAGGAATTGAAAGCACAGGGAGCATCAGCAATCACCACTGTGGTCGACGTCACTAATTCGGATCAAGTCGACGGCTGGATCAAGGAGGTTGTTGAGCACTTTGGGCGCCTCGATGCGGCTGCCAACATTGCTGGTGTTATTGGCCAACCGGGCGGCAAAGTTTTGGCGAATATTACAGAAATTACGAACGAGCATTGGTCTTCCATTTTGGATATTAACTTAACAGGGTTATTCTACTGTTTGAGAGCTCAGCTGCGAGTTATGCAAAGTGGAGGATCGATAATGAATGTTTCCAGTATGGCTGGAGTTATCGGTCGACCAGGGATTGCCGCATACAGTTCAAGCAAGCATGGTGTTATTGGGCTAACCAAAAGTGCCGCCAAAGAGGTTGGGGAGCGAGGTATAAGAGTCAATGTTTTAGCCCCGTTAGTATCCCTTATCCTATCCTGTTACAATGCACTGTTATACTAAGATAATTCTAGGGGACCCACCGATACTCCCATGATGGAACAAATCAAAACCGATGCTGGGACCGTTAACCGCCCGGTCACAGAGACATACAAGAATGTGCCGCTGCGTAAAATGGGAACTGCTGAAAATATGGCGAAAACAATCGCATTTGCGCTGAGCGACGATGCCAGTTTTACAACTGGGGCTACTTTCACTGCTGATGGAGGAGTTACCTGCTGATTGTTCGCGAACTACCACGGGATCTTCATCGGCTCTAAATTCCAGACATTCTCTTCTATAGCATATAAATAGATTGACAGACACTCTTTAAGTGTAGCAGTATTATCACTTGAGTAGCAAGTTTTCGAGTGTTTGATACAGTCCATATGCACAAAATTTGCCTCCACAGTCAGCGTAAGAAAACTCCCCTTTACGCTCGAGTCTTTTGTTGGACGATATTCGCAATTATCCACACATTTTCCCTCTCTTATTGTAAAAATCTGGTAGCTGTGGTAAGGATCTTGGCAAAATTTTCTCTTCGCATAATATTTAACCTTGCAAGGCGATTGTAGTCTTCGATTTTTTAGTAATAAGTTGGCTATTAAAATGAAAAAAAAAAAAGATATCGGACATACGGTATCCTAGCAGAAAGCTTGGCTACAACGACAGGAACAGAAAAAGCTAACGTAATTAGCTTGCATACGACCCTCATTCTGCAACCAGCCAGAGCTTCTTTATTTCCCACAGAATCCTCCATCGACCGTGATCGAAACCCCGGTTGTAAGGGTATTTGCAGGTGAAGCTAGAAATAGCAAAGCAGGATCCAAATCATTTGGAACGCCCCATCGAGCAGCGGGAACTCTGCTCATAAGATACGCGGTCACTTCAGGGTTGCTGGCATACTCCTCAGTCATCGGTGTTGTCATGAACCTGTGTCGTTTACGTTTGTCAGCTCTACAACCAAAGAGAAAAAAAGAAGAATTTACCCAGGACTGATGGCGTTGACTTGGATACCCTTGCTCGCCCATTCATTACTAAGAGCCTTGGTCATTTGCATTACTGCGCCCTTGGTGGACGAATAAATGCTAGTGTTCTTGTTTGCTTGGAAAGCTGTAACAGAAGCTATGTTGATGATCTTTCCCGGCCGGTTCAACTCGAGTAGCTTTCGGCCAAACTCCTGGCATGAAACATAAGTGGCCTTGACATTAACCGCATATAACTGAAGAAAGCTCAACATGTTAGTCCATCAAAACTTCACAAAATGTATTGAGAATAACCTCACCAAGTCTAGCTCATCATCAGTTGCATCTTCGCATGGATTACGCCTATGAGAAATCTGAGAATTGTGTATCACTATGATTCCACAGCAAATCACAATAATAATTTCTCACATTATTATCTACCCTACCACGAGATAAAACAGATAAACAAATAAATAAGTAAAATAAGCACTTCCAATGCCAGTTGTGCACAATTGTTTAGTCCGAATGTCGAATGCGGCTAGCGCGATCTCCGACGCTAACGCCGCCGGAGCCTCGCCGAACTTGAGTTCAAGATGCAACCAACGCTGTTTTAACTTCTAACAACCACCTGCCAACTTCAAATGTTACACACTCGCACCCACACCAGCTGCTAATCATCATTCTACCCATTCCATGGCACGATCCGCCATCGTGCAAGAGTACGACGCTCAACCGGCCGCCCGCACCGTCACCTTCAGCGTCGACCAGAAAACCACCACGCAGCGCCAGAGCAATGGCATCGCGCGCCCCCAGGGCTACACCGTGTCGTGGCACGCCAACCCGGCTGTCGAAGCTCACCACTTTGGCCAGTCGCATCCGATGAAGCCATGGCGATTAACGCTGACCAAGCAGCTCGTGCTGGCCTATGGCATGCACCACGCCATGGACCTGTACCTCTCGCGCGCCGCCACCTTTGAGGAAATGGCCGATTTCCACAAGGAAGACTACCTCGATTTTCTGCGCCAGGTCATCCCCGCCGACATGGAGGCTGCTGAGCAGTCTGACCGCATCGCGAGCTACAACTTTGGCGACGACTGTCCTATCTTTGACGGCCTGTACAGCTACTGCTCGCTGTATGCCGGCGGCACCGTTGACGCCGCGCGCAAACTGGTCAACAACCAGTCGGACATTGCTATCAACTGGTCGGGCGGCCTCCATCACGCGAAAAAGTCCGAAGCCAGTGGCTTTTGCTACGTCAACGACATCGTCCTGGGCATTCTCCAACTGCTGCGCTTCCACGCCCGAGTCATGTACATCGACATCGACGTGCACCACGGCGACGGCGTCGAGCAGGCATTTTGGTCGTCGGACCGAGTGCTGACGGTTTCCTTCCACAAGTACGACAAGGACAACTTCTTCCCAGGGACCGGCGCGCTCGACAGCAACGGTCCCTCGCACCCGCTCAACCCAGGCGCCCACCATTCGATCAACGTGCCGCTCCACGACGGCATCGAAGACGACGACTACCTCCAGCTGTACAAAGACGTTATCGGCGAGTGCGTGGAAACCTACAAACCAGGCGCCATCGTACTCCAATGCGGCGCCGACAGTCTAGGCTGCGATCGCCTGGGCTGCTTCAATCTCAACGTGACCGGCCACGGCGCCTGCGTCGCCTACACCAAAACCTTTGGTATCCCGCTCCTCGTCGTCGGCGGCGGCGGCTACACCCCGCGCAACGTCTCTCGCGCCTGGACCCACGAAACCTCCATCCTCATCGACGCTGTCGACAATATCGACCCAAACATCCCGGACACCGTCGCCTTCCGTAACCACTTTGGCCCGGATTACAGCCTTTTCCCGAAATTGTCGGAAATGCGCAAGATTGAGAACAAAAACTCAAAACCATACCTGGCCAATGTGGTCTCGGCCATTCGTGAACAGCTGCGGTATATGCAAGGTGCACCCAGTGTGCAGATGAGTTATATTCCGCCAGATATTTTGGGCCTCAGAGAGGATATGGAGAAGGAGATTGAGGAGGAATATGATCTGATGGAAGAAGAACAAGAGGATCGTGACGGCGCTGGTGTGTCTACGCGGCCTTCTACTGGTGGTGCGGGCAGTAGTACTGGTAGTGGTCATGGGCATAAACGGCGAGATTTGGAGCGTGGTCTGGGCACGAGGGGAGAATTATCTGCTTGATTTTTTTTTTTGCCCCCGGTAATATCTTCTGTAATCTATCACGGCGCATTTGAGGAATAGTGGTCGGCGTTTGGCTTGGCTTGGCATGGTTTAGGTTTGGTGTTGGTGTTTCGATACATGTACATACATTCACAGGATGATGTCTAAGACGGTGTTAAGAATATCAATTTATATATTCATATACATACATATTTTTTTTCACTTTTTCTACATGATCCTTTAGTTTTTGGGTTACATATGGATAATCTACATGTAAACTGCACATTTTTTCAATCTTGGCTATCGATTCAACATTGAATGTGTTGACGATGGTGTCGTCACTGTCGTGGAAATGGGTCACATGACCAATCCCAATATGGCTTAAATAATCAGTGTTAGTAAGCAGCAAGGTCCACGAAAAGTGACACATCGCCGGATTTGGCAATCCATTTACGCTTAGTCATTGTGTCAGTTTGTATACAAAAAAACCTTGTGGAAAAAAACTCCATCGAAAGCCGATTCTTCAAAGAAAGTCGGTGAGTACAGAAAATATTCAGACAGCAAAAGTTGGGTTCAGCCGCTGATGTCGCCGGATGGCCTGAACGGGCAAGGCGTGCGCACGGGGAAAATTCGCAGTCAGTTTGCGCCCAGCCCATTGGCATAACGGGGCAGTACGGAGGATTGGGTCAACGTTCAGATTTTTCTGCTCCACTGCGAGTCTCGAGTCTGCGCCTAAATAGTAATTAGGCGGTGATCGCGAAGAGTGGCAACCGGCTTCAGAAAAATCTACAGTAGAAAATTTGCAAAAGGCCCGTCCAGGCCGTCTTGGGGGTGGATCGACCGAGCCCACTTTGACAGATCGGTGCGTAGCCTTTGTTCCTATTCATGATCAGTGAAGCAGCCTTTCAATCTTTCATTATTCATGGCCAAACCTCGGACATGAAAAACAATGCGAGTTGAACTCTGGGAAATGAGTCTTCAAGGCGACGAAACGCGTTGGCGCATTGTCAAACAACAACACGGAATAATTATGCAATAGGCAATGGGCATCTAAGCATTGAGCAACAATCAACTGGAGCCATGTGGCTGCCAAAGTGCCACATCGGTGGAGATGTGGACCGGAACAAGAAGAACAATGTGGACGTGGGATGTCTGAAATGTGATCGATCCATCATGTCGCTGTCAACTATTCGATCGCATCTCACCGCACAACGGTAGACATCGGTCCGTAGACGGCAGCCTGACGCGAGTCGTTTCGGAAGCAGTCATCACCGGTCATACTGTAATAGTAGTGGCAACAAATTGTCACTTCCGTTCGCCTTAGCGATAATGATGATGACACGAACGAAGACATCCAGACGGGACATACTCGCTGGAATTATGTCTGAATGATCAAGTGATGGGTTCATACAGCATGTTGCTTGGGATGTTAATCTCGGTGCCTAGATGTATTGTCGGCCTTGCAGGTTGCTGAACAGCATGAACGGCATGAACGGGATGATGGCCCCATGGTATGATCGGTCACACAACAAAAGGCCATGATTTCACAAAGAGCATCAAATCATGGACAATGAGCTGAACCGGCCCGATCGAGTGACAGTAGAATAACTCCGAAGCAATCGATCGCATCATGGCCAGCACGGTTGCCACGTCGGGACTCGCACGCAAAGTCGCAAACACGACACACGCCAGCGCGGCGAGGCATCATGGCGGCGATGGCACACGTAGACGCCACGACGGGACTGGCGTAAGAGCATTCTCGACAATACGTAGTATCCGTTGTCCGTAATAAAACAACAAACAGCGTGTGTGGGCTGGAACCATCGACCTCGGGTGGAGGAGAAGTGGTGCGTGGTGAGTGGTGAAGCCGACGTAAGCGTGACAAGGGGGGTTGCGTCCCGATACGGACTGGGGCGGCTTGGCGGCGCCGGCGCCCAGGGGCCGCCAATCAGCGGGCGCGGCGGAAGTGGGCCTCAGGCAGGAACTCAGTCGAGACTGCGTCCGCCCCGCCGATCCAGGCCCCACTCCGGTGGGCACGCTGGCCAACCACGGCGCGGTGCCTGGCCGCGGGAAATTAAGTCCAGCGCTTAGTCAGGCTAGCCCCCCCTGGGCCGCGCTCCTTATTATCTCCCGTTGTCTCTCGCTCTCTTTCTCTCTCCGTCCGTCTTCCACCACACACACACTCCCTGCGAGCCCTCATTGCTCAGTCCACTCATTGACACTCACCCACACGCTCTTTATATCTTCCCTGCGTCCCCGGCTGCCTCGCGCTCTGCCTCCCTCTCTTGCTGAGACTGTTTACCAAAAACAACAAACAACAAACATCAACATGCAGATCAAGAACTCCCTCCTTCTCCTGACGGCCCTCACCGCCGGCAGCGCTGTCGCCCGTGCCCACGGCCATGAGCGCCGTCACCAGCACCCTGCTCGTGCTGTCGGCGACGAAGTTGTTGCCGTGATCGACGGCGAGACCGTTTCCTGGAAGAACACCTACGCTGGCCCGACTCAGGCTCCCGCTGCCAACAACGTTGCTGCGCCCGCTGTCCAGCAGGACAACGTCGCTGCTGCCCCCTCTGTCACCCCCAGCAGCACTGCCATTCCTACCACCACCACTACCACTGGCCCTACCTCCACTGGTACTGCTTTCCCTACTGGCTTCGGTGGCCAGACCAACCCGACCGGCTCCGGCGACACCTACTGCGGTAACCTCGGCGACCCATACGGCTCCAACATGATCCAGATCACCCAGGACTCCCTGTCTTCTTACGACTACACCATCACCCTGGACGGCAGCGGCATCACCGAGGACTACCAGGTTGTCTTCTGGAACAAGTGCGGTTCTGACGACACCCTCACTGGCTTCTACTCCACCACCTTCCCCTTGAGCTTGACCGTTTCCGCTGGCAGCACCTCGTACGTCGCCATCGACTCCGACACCCAGGGTGGTTTCATCGCTATCCCTGCTTCTCAGGACATTCCCCGCAACACGTACGGCAGTGTTCTTGGTTACTGGGGTGAATTCGACTTCGCCGACAGCGCCAACTCTGCCTGGTCTGGTTTCGATGTCTCTGCTATCCAGGCCCAGAACGCTGGCCAGACCGACTTCCCTGGTCTGAAGCTCGAGGGCAACGGTGTTGTCTCTTCCATCACCACCAACCTCGGCGCTGTTGACAACGCCTACACCTCCGATGAGGCTGCTCTGGGTGGCATTGGCGGCAACGTCCCTGCCGGTCCTCTTGCCATTACCGCCACCCTTGGCTTCAGCGGTTAAGTGTGTTGTTATTTTCTTGTTTTTTTCTCGTCAGGAAGAGTTCCCCGGGCGCCTAGGGTGAATCTTGTTTTAAAATTTTTTGTTTCTTCGTTCACATATTTGGCAACTAGCACACATAGATACCAGACATACGCAGTTTCCAATGGGCCTTCATTGGTGACCTTTATGTTGGCTAACCTTCTTGAGACAAAATTCATGCTTCCTTTCTTGTATATACATGACTTCAATTTACGGTTACGATTATGTTTTTTTCATCTGATTCAAAAATTTAGTACGACATCTAGTTCTCCATACCGTACGTAAATAGGACTAAAGATGTGGCTAGCCCGGCCATGATCGGCTCGTTTCATGCTCAGCCATGAGCTAATGAGCTAAATCAGGGGCTGCTGGTTGATGCTATTGATAGATCGGCGGTGTTTGTCTCAGCGCACGTTCGCCAATAGATTCGCCGTTGGCGCTTTGTACTGCCGCCTGAAACATTGGCTCAGCCACGACGAAACTATTTATTTATTTATTTTGCGCTTTTCTTTCAATAATTGCATTCTGTTTCATCTCGTGGCGCTATTCATTGTTTGGTAGACGCTGGCTGACTGTTGCTCAAAATACCCCCGTCCAAGTACTGTTGCATCACTTGCATGCGAATAGGGGGCCGTTTCAGCCTTCCAAGTATTTTTCTTTTGAACGGTTCATCCGGATCGACAAATAAAATCGGTATTCTCCGTACTGCTAGTTTGGCTAGTGGTTTTGAGCAAAGTTCTTGCGTTGGACAATGCTCGAGACTCGAGCGGTTAGTGCGACATGGGCTGGCGGCAATACTACTACGTATCGAGTCCGTGATCACGTCCAGGGATCACGGCATCAGGAGCTGTATACTCCATACGGAGTAGCGGTCTCGGAGCAGTGACCAGCATGCGGACTTTGAATTAAGCTCAAGCTAGTTATCAATAACCCCTGGACTTTCTTTGTTTGCCTTTTTTTTTGTGTTACTTGTTGGGGGGGATGTAAAATTAAAAACGACAAAGTCCATCTAGGTATGAAGATATACTACATGTATGGAATGATACTAGAAATGTGGAGGTGAAGAGAAACATTGAAGTAACTGATACAAATAAAGTCATGTTAGACAAGAAATCAGTACGGAGTACAGTGCCAGTACATGTAATGAGAACCGATATAGTCTTTAAACATACTCCGTCACACACATGCTTTTATGTGCATTGATCAACTAACCACGATATCCCTCTTTAATTATTACATAGACCAATACTTTAATAATCGTTCCGCCTCTAGCTTCGAATATGGACGGTCATTGGTTGGATCCATCCAACGCTTAATGAGATCGTCACATTTGTCTATGAGAAGATCGCGCAGTTTGGATTTTTCACCGGTGGCTTCTTTCCAGAAAGTGAGGTGAGTAAGGTCGGCCTTTGAATTTATCAACTTCGCAACATCGTCGGGAATCTCGGATGATTTGAAGTTGAAATCTTGTGGATAAAAGCCGTACCAAGCGTTCATTGCCGTCTCAACGTCTGCAACTTTGATCAGACGCTTTTTCACATATTGGGTTTCACCATTGAGTACCAGAGTCTCGTACAATTCAAGGTCGAATTTCAAATTTGACTTATCGACTATTTGACGGCTTGATTTTCTAGACAGATAATGTAAAAGTTCAGTGATCTGAATAGACCACTGGTCATTGCGAGAGAGTTGCGTGGAGATTCCTTGTTCGTTCCTAAGTAAATCTGATAACGTCTTCTCTGAACTCAGCCGCAAATGCTAAGATCCTCGCCGACCCCTGTTCAAAATAAGCCCTATTCCTCTCGTAATGTGCGGCTCTCTCTTCGAAGTAACTCTTGTCGGATGCCATTTTAAGGGCTAGTGTTGTTTCCCACTTGCCTCGAGTGTGTTTCTCAAAGGAAGTACGTTTTGAAAATAGGCCTTCTTAATGGAAGATCTGGTACGTGGCAAGAGTTGATATAGACGTTCTGCACGCATTTTCAGGTATCAATCTGCGTATATATCTACAGGCAATTTCTTATTACTGTGGTTTGACCGGAGTATTTCAGATTCAGGAGGTAAAATCCTTTTACCATTCAAAGGTTCTTTGTGGATAACGTCTTGCAATGCGACCCTGTTAATTGATTCTTTTGTTTCTTGTTAAACAAAATTTCTCTTCTCTACTGACTGATGGGGGAAACAAAGCCCTCTTAGTTCCATAGCCTCGAAGTCCACCTGCCACTAGATACTGCATGCTGCATAAAAAGTTTTTATCCAGTGGATTCTAATAGCCAGTTCAAACCTCGCACACAGTCTTCTTGGGCCTTCTTTGATACTTCCAAATGCTGAGCATAAATCCAGAAAATATGCGGAAGGTCCTATGTATTTAAACTTGTCAGAAACCCAAATCCATTCTACCTAAGCGCTTTCTTTATATATAGAATCCATACCATATAAAATGACTCTTGCACTGCCACCCCGGCATCTCGTAGGCCATGTGCGTAGCACACAGCATCGTCCCGTAGGATATCAACGTCACATATTTGAATGTATGCCTTTGGTAACCCATGAAACTGGCCCCATAATGGATAAGCGTCTGGGTTGTGTCTCTCGTTATACGGAACTCCAAGTGCATCTTGTAAAAAAAAATAATTAAGCAGATCAGCAGTTGCGAACGGTGAAAATCGCGGAAATATATACCATGATTCCCTTCCATGTTTTGTCTCTTGAGGAGAGTTGTCTCCAATTCAGCGCACCACGATTTATGTATATCTCTAAACCGAGGAGGAATAAAATGTAAATCTGTTCCACGTACAGTCACCGGCGCTCTGAGCAGGACTCCATTCATAGTGATATTTGCGCAAGAGTTATTTCCCTTCATCCAGGTTTGTGCCCGTTGAGAGACTATAGCCGCGAGTTGTCCACCTGAAGAGGTCCCGCTTACAACTATCTTGATCATTCCGGGGGCGAGATTTGCCATCAAGCTGGAGAGATTGGTGACTATATACTGAAACGCATCCCAAGCGTCATTGACTGGAACGGGGTACATATATGCTGGGCTCAACCGGTAATCGACACTAATGACGGTGACCGGGCCGGATAGGGCCATATACCGGCATGAGACTATCTATTCCTTTAGCTCACCACGTCATTTAAGAGCGATCTGTCAAGAAGATTGAACCCTAAACATACCATCTTCAGTTTCTAGAGACCCTCCCGTGAACCCACCAGAATGGAAGAAGATCACGACTCCATGTGAGAATTCCGATCCCTTCGCGGTGTATGATCGAATAGGGATGTTGTAACCACCACTTGCCGGAATAGTTGTGTTCATGGCCAATACTTCCGTAATAAGGTTATGGCCTGCTGGAGACTCATAGAAGTTTCTGTTCCGCTGATCATCATCATGGCGTGTTTGGGGATTTTGCGTAATAAATGAGGCCCATTCAGCATGTAAAGACTTCATCTTTAGATTACGATGGTTAGCAGCCTAGCAATACGACTGACTGTCTGGGGAATTCGGAGTATTTTAAGCCCATATCCTAAGAACTGTACGTCCGCAGGCAGCAGCGAATTATCTGTTTTCTCGTATTCTGTCGGATTCCTGTCACTTTCCACCAGTAATATCACCACTTAATTTTAAGTGGCTGCCGCAGTGCCAGTTATTTTTTATGCCAGTATTTTTTTTTTCTTTTCCATCACATGGTTATTTACCCGCCTCTATCGCAATATTTCAAGTAATAAAATCCAGTCTCAAGGAAAATGAAAAATATAGTATGCGTTCCTCTGTTTGTACACACCATTGAATCAGAGTACGAGAAAGAAAAAAAATACCGAGATGCTATAGATGTACTTCACAGTATTTGGCATCTTTGGTGAAAATGCCGTGGAACATGAGTGCGCGGTCTCCAATGGTGAGATTTTGAAGAAATGAGTAACGGAGTACTTCGTGATCTGGATCGAGTAGAAACTGTAAAAATTAGCAACAATTCCAACGTTTATGTCTATTTTTTGCTACCTTATAGTGGACTTCAACCGTGTCGCCAAAGTGGAATACTAATTGTGCATGACTCTTCCCAGCCAAATGAAGTGTCATGTTTGCATAATCCAATGACTGCAAACTAGGTGGCAAGGCGTATAGAGGCAAGTTGCACGAACCACATGTGGGAGGCCAAGACTGTTTGTAAGATCCACCCCCGACTTGATACCGGAAATCTGTATCTTTGCAAATTGCCTTGCTGGATGGAGGATCTTCGCTAAAGCTGTTAAAGGATATTAGTCTCTAATAATTGAAATTTTGGAATTTCCTACTCAATGCCAAATTGGTCCTTAACCGGCCGGGAATGTATCGGTCCAAATTCATCTTTGAGGAACCTGCAGAAGGCGTTCCCATGGCGAGTGTTCTGACTTGTCGGAATAGCCTGGATTCTTGCACAGCATCCGCCTTCTATACACTCCTCGCGGCTTTAGTTTAATCTTAAGGAGGAAAAACATGTTTTGGCCTCTCACCTTGTTCATAGGACACTCATCGCGGTGATGTCCTGCCGGTGGAGAATTAGACCCCAGAGAAGACATGCTATCGGTTCTTCTATTAATGAGCACGTCGTCGTAAGTGAATATTAAAGTGTGAGATGAGTATTGAGACCAAGCGAGCCAGCAGTTTGTATTCTGGCATAAGTCTGGGTAACCATGTGTGGGAGACGTGGCACAGTCGTATGTCATATCTGGCGGGGCCCCAAGAGGGGGTATCATGTACTGTGAGCCCTATTGAATTTGTCAGTACACCATCAATACATTTTTGTAAAGACCTACAATTGACAGATACGTATAATCATTCATGCCCCACCCTGGCATACTCGTCAACCAT
Organism: Talaromyces sp. P118-02; assembly: GCA_037040535.1. Classification (NCBI taxonomy): domain Eukaryota; kingdom Fungi; phylum Ascomycota; class Eurotiomycetes; order Eurotiales; family Trichocomaceae; genus Talaromyces; species Talaromyces sp. P118-02. Next base: position 40,960 of record JAXQGY010000029.1, read on the forward strand.
ATTATGCCAGACTGAAGGTTGTAATAGCCTTCACACAAACACCATGATTCCGAGTCTTCAGGATCACCGATATTGCTTTTCGGAAGTCCATTTGGGCAGGAGGCAGATCTGCTGAAGACATGATTGAGGAGCAGAGATGGGGTCGATTGTCAATGTATGACGGCGGCAAGCTGATACCGTTCCACTGGAATAGTCTATAGTCATACTGCCTGTTGCACCCTCCGCCGCATCTGAAGCAACATCCCCACCAACAGTACCACCAGCAGCAATTCTAGATTTCAAAATGTAGACGAACTTGGCCTCTCAGGAATTGACCTTGAAGCGAGATGGAGTCACCGAATCCAGCGCGGAATGGGGACAACGAATTGACAACCATGGCACCCCCAGCAGGAAGGTAGATGGAAGCAAATTCAAGATTCCCTTGGAGGCCAGCATTTGCCAGTAACACCTGCACGTTTGCAGATATTTGGCCGCCTATTCCGGCTCCTGGACGTATGTAGCCCGTGATCTGGCCCGGCAGAGGGCTCGTGAGGTTTTGCGCTACAAGCTGTACACCATAGCCAGCCTCGAACCAGCCTATTAGCTCGACGTGCAGATTGACGTTTGCAATAAGGGAATGCCGTAGTAGTATGTCGCCCGAATGAAGGATTTTGTTTGCCGAAGCGTCATTGCAGGATTGCTTAGACTCGCCAAGTTGCATGGATTTCCTTGAACTAGCTGGAAAGCAGTCTGGCGCATATAATTAATATTCAAGAGGTAGTATGGCACCTGTTGCCTAAGCTGAACATCGTAGAGAAAGATTGCGGTCCACAGTGAAAGACATCAGACCCCGGCTACCCTATACTGCATATATACCAGCCGAAGCAATATCAACCTCCGTAGAAAATAGCGAACCGACCACAAATGCCTGGGCATGAAATCCAGCTCCCGCATCATCAAAATCACTCGAAACGCTTACGCCGATAGCAGCTCGAACATTATTTCCTACAAATCGTCAACTATAGACCTGCGGATAACACAAGAATTATTATACCTCCAAATGTCCTTGCCCAAATTATTGGTGCGAATACAGGAGACCCCAAAGGTGGCCGTTCCAAAATGGCATGCTCCACAAGGGTAAGCCGATTCATGCCAATTTTCGCGATGCGATGGTCTGCATCGTGAACCGACACACGTTTATGGAGAAAACTCTTCAGTCCCTGTAGGTCTGTTTCAGTTCGACGAACTCGTGGCTAAAATATGCCACGAACAAGCTTTCGAGTGGCTAGTGTGGGTTTCTCGAGGACATAATGTTGCAAAGCTTGTAATCCAGCTAAGTAAATCTGCTCACAAATCGGGTGATTAGGTGAGTTTTTTAGAGCCATTGATGCAGGTTACACAAACTCACCGACTACCAATGATACAACGGACAACATTACCAACAGCCTCAGCCTTGTCGCAAAATGTTATAACTCAGAGTCCCCGCTCCTAATACCTCCTTCTATTCTTTACCAGCAAACTTTTATTAGAAGACACGCTTTTCGTTGGTCACTAATTTTCACTTCGGCCATTTCGTTTTGTTTGTGTATTTTTTTCGTTGCCGTATATAGTCGTCGACATTTCTTACTCAAGCAATACAGCCAGAGTTAACAGTCAGAAGACTTACCACGGAATATTGTATTTAGTTTGCCTGGGTGTCCTATTCCAAGCAGCATGAGTTTCGGCTTCTCTCCAGGCGACATTGACCTCTTCCTTGGATTTGCTGCCAAGGTTTTCAAGGCCTTGAGAGACGAGGGAGGGTCGCGCTCAGAGTATCATCTTGCTGAACAACAATGTGAAGGCTTCCGTTCGGTAATGGACGACGTCCAACAGTTTGATCTTTCAAACGTACCGCAGTTGTCTCGAAGCAAAATCGAGGAGCATTTGACACACTCTCGACAGCTTGTGAATGATTTCAAGCAGACCATCGAAAAGTACGAGAAAGCGATGGGGAAGAACTCTCGACGCGGAGTTTTAACAAGCGCCCCGAGAAAGATCCAATGGGCCATTAGCGCCGCGGACAATCTTGATAAGTTTAGGCAGAGTCTCTCTGCCCAGCTTAGTATTGTCCAACTGACCATATCAAAAGCCATTTTGTCGATCGTAGCTGGGTCCAATCAGCGACAGAACCTTTTACCAGGACCGGCACACAGCAACGCGTTAAGCAAAGCGCATTATCATTCCAGTCAGGAACAAAGGTCTCTTGATTGGGATTACAGTCAGATCAACGCCCCAGACATCCTACAACGAATTGAGGATATAGCCGATCTTGTGTATGAGCGCATCCTTTCACGACCAAGATTGCACCTAGGCAACCATGGAAGAATCCACACTTTGTCAGACGATGCCGATGCCAGTATCAGGGCGCAGCTTGATGTCATTCCAGAAAGTCGACGCCTAACATCCACTCACCACTTAGATGAACGACCTGTTTTAAACCAATCGGAAAATGGCTGGGTAAACTCTGGAGACGAAACCAGTTTAACACGCGAAATAAATGATTATCTGCATTCCTTAAATCTGGAAGAACTCACTGAGCAGGAGGCAGAGCAGGTTAATTGGGTCAGAAACAAATCTGAGAGACTTCTGCTTGACGGAGCTTCTGACTCGTCTTCTGAAACACTGCCACAAGAACATATGAACAATCGAGGTCCGTCAGCACCATCAGATTCTGGTATAAAACGACGTCACAAGTCAAAGTTTGGACCATTCGAGTTTGGCTTGAACCCTATGAGCGGCGTATCGCTTGCGATTAAAATCATGCAAGTCCTGGATTCTTCTGCCAGACTATCATTGGCCGTGATGAACAAGGAAAATGGATCTCAAGAGCTTGCGATGCTCGCTAAAAGAATCATGCAATACTCCACCCTCCTTGAATTAGCGTCAAGCATAATACGCATGTCCATGAGGGCCGAACAGCAAAAGCTAGCATGGGAAATTGTCCAGGACAGTCAAGTAACCATGGAAAAAGTGGGGGATATCCTGAACCACATAACATACCGGAAAATGACTAGGTCTCAGATAGGGAGATCTATATGGCAATTCTGGATGTGGCGAGCAAGAAAGCAGGAGATCTTATCAGTCATGGGCGAATTAGAGTCCCTCAAGTCAACGCTCTCTGTCCTGTTGCAGACGCATCAGCTCCAAATTTCGGAGCGCAACTTTCAAGAAATAAAGGTTAACAGAAAAAGGCAAGCCGATTTTCAACATTCTATGCTCCATTTTCAAAGAAAAGAGCATATTGAGAGGTGTATGTAGGAAAATATTCTCAGGCGATGACAAACCGAGGAAATAAAAGATCGTTCAAGAACAGATTGGTGACTGGACAGAATCAATTGATAGTCAACCCCCAAGACACTGTTATTTTTACCGCTGAATCCATCTTATCTATTTTATACTTGAATGCCACGTCGGAGAAATCTATAGATTGAGTACTCGAGATTGCTTATCCTCACAATAGGTGCTGAGGAATTTCCGCGCCTGCTCCCACTAAAGCTGATCTATTTTATAATAGACGCCTGTTTGAAGCTCAAGTGGAGACACCATACAATATGAGGACGACTCAAATTCGGTGTATGGTACGGAGTAGTTAATGACTAGTTTTGGGTACTCTTCTAAAAAGCGGCTGATATAAGAATCTAGTGGAGCCAAGCAAACTGCCCCCTTAAACAGGTGATGCTCGAACAGCGCCAACAGTCGCAACAACCGGAGAGCTAAAGGAAACCCTACCCAAATCAATTAATGATACATGTCGTATATTCGGTGTCCGAGCTATCTATACATATAGAAGTTCATTTATTGAATAATTGCATGACAAGTTTGGAGATTGCATTTTAATAACGCATATTAACTTATGTATTTGATCGCGTTACTATTGATACACTTTAATGTTAGCATCTAGGCCGCAGCCAAGGACAGGGGATCCGCATTCATAGTAAGCTGCAACCTTGGTGCCTATAAGAACGCGGAGCACTATAAAAGCCTTATAGGGTGTTGAAAATACCTGGTTTTGTTGTCGTATCACTCGTTCGCAAGAGATTGCTAATTTGGAACAACCATGGCCACTTTCCGCTTCAGTTTACCAGAATCCTTATCCGCAAAGGATGTGCTTGCCGGTTCCATCGATGCTGTTGTATTATTCGAGCCTCCGGAGGCTTTTGTTCCAGCCAACATAACAAAATCCGGCCAAGAAGGAAGCGAATCGTTTTCCGTCTCCGTTCAGGACCTTCCCAGGGCAAGCAATAGCCAGCCGGAAACCGAACAAAAGGCAACACTTTTCCTTAAGAAAGGAGACAGGACACTTGCAACAATTCCTTTGACTGAACAGTGATGAATGTTAGTATGTATTGTGGGTTTTCACGGTAGTAGACGTTCTAATTTGTTGGCCGAAGAGATATCATTTGACGCCGAACTATTACATCCATTCTTCGAATTTTCCATGGTTTTGAAGATGGATGTAGATGGAAAGGTTGAGGACGAAGTAGAATTTGTTTTATACCCTGGGTTATATCTTTAGTCAATATTGAATCTTCAAACAAATAATCGTATGAGGGGGGAATCACGTGCAAAAAGACGCGTCCGCGGCAGAATGTTATTCCGTCGACGCGGGGACAATTAAGGTCGCGTTACGCTTCAATCTTGATTGTTGAACAATTAAACACCACAAAATGGCTACATTGAGCAACGAAAAGACTGCTTCGAATCATGAGGAGCACCAGTACCTCGACCTCGTGCGCGAGATTCTAGACCAGGGAGAGCACCGACCAGACCGGTACGTCGAGTTGCAACGCGCATGCCCTTTGACGCGTTCTTCAATTTACTGACAATTTTCACTTATCTCCAGCACTGGCACGGGCACATACTCGATATTTGCCCCGCGGCCGCTGAAGTTTTCTCTGAACACAGACGGCCGTCCTATTCTCCCACTTTTGACCACAAAGCGTGTCTTCCACCGCGCCATCATTGCCGAACTGCTATGGTTCATTAAAGGAGATACGTCGTCGATTTCGTTAAGCGACATTGGCGTCAAGATCTGGGATGGCAACGGGTCGCGCGAATTCCTCGATAACCTTGGCCTCACAGACCGGGCTGTTGGCGACCTGGGTCCTGTGTATGGGTTCCAGTGGCGGCATTTCGGCGCCGAGTATGTCGATGCGCAGACCGATTACACGGGGCAGGGCGTCGATCAACTAGCAAATATTATCCATAAACTTCGAACGAATCCGTTTGACCGCAGACTGCTACTGACTGCTTGGAATCCCCGGGATCTCACCAAGATGGTGTTGCCGCCTTGCCATATGTTTGCCCAGTTTTATGTGTCGTACCCGAGACAAAAAGGATCCGCACAGAATGGGGACGAGAAGCCAAAGGGCCATTTGCACTGCCAACTATACCAGAGGTCTTGTGATATGGGCCTCGGCGTTCCTTTCAACATTGCCAGCTATGCCTTGTTGACACACATGATCGCGCATGTAACAGAGCTGGTGCCCGGCAGCCTGACCCATGTTATGGGCGATGCCCACGTCTACGTTGACCACGTAGATGCGCTCAAGACACAGCTGGAACGCGAGCCGCGCAGCTTTCCTGAATTGGAAATCACGCGAGAGCAGGGAGGCAGCATTGATGGCTGGAAGGCGGAAGATTTTGTGATCAAGGGATATGACCCGCACAAGTCTATTCCGATGAAAATGTCTGTATGATTTGTACCTAGTGAATAATTACGTAGTCTAGACTTATGAAATTTATGTTTTCTGCTCAAACATTTTTTGTCACAATTGAATTGTCGGACAAAATCATGTAATTGTAAACAAATGGAGTCATGTGACTAGTATTTCAGCATCACGTGTTACGTCATACATCACCAACCTTTCAACACCTACAAACCTACCGAAGATTCGACTAAGATCCACGAGAATGGCCCCGATCCGGCGATATCTACGAATCAGCAAATACTCCGTATTGGAATGCCGAATATTCCTCGAAAACCCGTCCGACACGCGATGGCTTTTGGACTCCTCGCGCGACAACGCAGTCTTGCCGCGTATCTTTGAGACGATCAAGCCGTTGGTGCTGCCGAAGCTCCGCGAGGAGAATGAGCGTGCGATGGCGAAGAAGAAGAGTAATCCGGTCAAGGATGTTCTAGTGGAAGGTTGTTCTACTTCTTCTTTTTAGTAGGAGGGGCTGTTTTGAGCTGATACCTTTGGTAGATGATTTCGAAGTCGCCATCTTTCTCCGCGAGTCGGGAACGCGGCATTCGCTGTTGACGAAACAGAAAACTTTTGGAAATAAAGAGAGAATAAAAAGTAACTCGAACAAGCTTATCGATACAACAAACACGCGTGATGAGATCCTGGTCGAGAGCGATGACGAGACCGACGTTCCTATGAGCAATATACCCGAGGCGACCGAGACCGCGGGGGTCGACGAGGCACAACACGACGACGAAGACATGGAAGATAAAAAGTTTCGACTCACAACTAGCTACGAGGGATTCAGTATCTGGGGGTGGATTCTCTGCCTACTCGTCACGCGCAAAGGGACCAAGGCAATACCGGCTACTTCGGCTTCGGCGGGATCGGGACAGGCATTGATGGAGGAATGGATAGGGACGCAGGTTCAAGCGGATCTTGACGAAGTTTGATTATTACATCACGTATTTGTCGTGTGTTTATCTGGGGTGTGACGGCAACGCGGTGACGTTGGGGGTCGTGCTCGATCTGGTGTCCCAGTGTCGATGATAATATGTGATATTGACGATCGCGTCTGATCCCGGCCGTGGCGTGCGGGATATGCCGTGGTCTTATGCAGTCGCATTGACATTTGCGTCAACTAGTACTCTGTATTAGACCATCAGCACCGGACTGTGCCACCGTGTGCCTGCGAGTTGACCGTATAATACGGGTCATATGTGGCATCTGACGAATGGTGATTGACAAACATGAGGGGAAACACGAAGATAAAGTCGGCCAGGCTATTGATCAACTTAGCTAGTCAGTCAACGTCTGTGCCAAACACCTTTAGCGCCATTCGTATGCATGAAGAAGCAGCAACTTCGTTAGTTTCGTGCAGGCCACATCATCTTTTCAGTGATCACGCTCCGTATCGGGTATACTCTTGATACTGTGGGGGTTTATTACCGGTGCCAAGGGGGAAGAGCAGGCTGAACTCCAAGGATCGTTATATTAGACATCAAGCGTGGCTCGCTGATCGAGGCCCATGCGTCGCCAGCCTAGTCACCGTCACCTATATTACAGCCTTATCGTGATTGATTACTCCTGACACGTGCATATGCTCAGAGTCAATAGTGGTACGTACTCCGTACAACTCGGGTCATGGCTATGTCTACGGAGTATATTCGGTCTGTACCTCGGCCTGACGGGAATCGATAACGAAACACTTAATTAAATGATAATAATACTCCGAGCAAGCCGGTGAATAATCATGATCACAAGACCGCGAAGGACGTGCACCCCCTTATTATTCTCACGTGGCAAAAAATAACTAAAATAGTTTAAACAGTCCTCGGGAGGCTCGGAGACGGACAGGGATCACCGCCAATCGGCCCAATCACGGCTTGGAGGCATGAGTTGCTTGGTCACCGCCAGATAATTGAAATTATTGATTACGATAGGGGATTACGACATTGATTTGGTATCTCCTAGTCCGCTGAAGCGATGAGACTACGGATACGCACTCCGTAAAAAGTCCGCGGACAGTAAGGGGTGATCGCCTGAGAGTGGGCTGTACTAACCACCAACGGAATAAAGTACGTCGCAGTACTACCCAAAACGAGTAGTAGTCGGCGGTCGGACCCGGGTAAAAAAAAGTTTCATCGACGTCAGTGCTTTTGCAAATCAATTTTTATTTGCCATGTGGGAGAAGAAGAAGAAGAACATCAGGGGAGAGCGCCGGAAAAAAAAAAAGGGGTAAAAAAAAGCGGGACGACTGAAACAGTGGATGGATAACGCCCATATTTAATTACAGGCCGGGGGGAGGGGGGGGGGGGGGGGGGGTGCGGTTGCCGGCT
>JAXQGY010000030.1:0-60262 GCA_037040535.1 Talaromyces sp. P118-02
AGCTATATAATCTTCTAAAAATTATTATATTAAATAAAGACTTTTAATAGATTAGCTAGTTCTAATAATATCTATTATAAACCTTAAAAATATAATAAAATATCTTAATAGTAGATTATACTTAGACTAATAGATAAACTAAAAAAATTAATAAAATCTTAGAAATTTATCTATAAATCTATTATATTTAATAATAAAATAACTAGAAAAACTAGCTTTTATTAATAAAATTAATATTAAATAACTAACTATCTATAATTATAAAGATATCTTTTTTTTTTATTATTTATAAATACTATTCTAACTTAAACACTTAAAATCTAAAGACTTTTTTAGAAAATAACCTAGAGCAAGTAAAAAATACTATTATTAAATATACAGGCTGAGTATATAATTTTATAAAGAAATAGATAGTTTAAATCTAGATAATCTATATAAATACTATAGATTAATACTAAATACTTACTCTAGGCTATAAAATTAATAACTTTATATACTTAAAAGTAAATCATCTATATTAATATTAACTATTATAGAAGTTAGATAATTTATACTAAAAATTGTTTTTTATTATAAAAAAGTTTAATATCTTAATATATAAGCTAAGATTACTAATTTAATATAAAATCTATCTAGTTTTCTATATAAATAAACTTTTATTTTATAAAAATAAATTTTATATTATATAAGTATTTAATAATTAGTTTAAAAATAAAAAATTTAAAAATATTTATAAAATTAAAGAAATTCTAAATAGCTAAATATATTATAGGCGCTTAGAGTATTTAATTTAATAAAATAGATATAACTATAAATAATTAAATTAAGAACTATAAAATAATATAGATATACTAATATTAATAGCTACTTTTTATAATTGATATCTTTTAAAGCTAAGACTAGATAAGCTATATAGTATTACTAGAGCTTTATTTTAGAGAAAAGATAATATTATAGTACAATAAAAGATATTAGATATTTCTATATTTTTATATAGAAATAAAGTTATAAAGCTATATAGTGGTATAAAGCCCTTTAAGTAGTAAAGAATTTTTATATTTTTAAAGAGATATAATAGGAATTTCTAGATAAAGAATTAGAATCTAGATTCTAGTTTTTATCTATATAAAAGGCTACTTTTTTTTTATTATTAGATTTCTTTTCTTTTCTTTTAGTTAGTTGTCGTTCTAGTTGAACCTTGAACTATAGTCTTCCTGACTCTTCTTCCTTCCTGATAGCCCGTAATATATATAATAATATAAAATCTTTTAAATAATAAAAAATTTTTATATTTTTAAAAAAATATAATAAAAATTTTTAAATAAAAAATTAAAATTTAAATTTTAATTTTTATTTATATAAAAAACTACTTTTTTTTTATTATTAGATTTTTTTTTTTCTTTTTTCAGTTAGTTATTATTCTAGTTAAACCTTGAACCATAGTCTTCCTGATTCTTCTTCTCTCCTAATAGCCCGTAACAAACTACTTTAAATAGCCAAGGCTGGGTTGGTGCCTCAGGCATCCACGTGCCCCACCGCCCATTTGCCGACTGTCACAGTTTACCGGACATCTGCATATCGCCCGGTCGATCGACTTTGCGGCGGTTGAGATACTGGACTACTGGATACCTTTTTAGCATCAAGCTGTGTAGTCTGGCATAGAGATGTCTCACTCCCTACTGCTCACAAGAGTCCAACCCGGAAACTGACCGATGACTACTTTGTACCCAGCATAAAAGCCAACTTTATGATCCTGACAGGTTTATTACATCCCTGAAGTATCTGCTTGGGGGGTGGTTATGGTTTAATTTGCGGTTTGCCATGACGACAATCTCGAGCAGGTCTCTGGATGAGGAAATAAACAACTGGACAGGGCATAACAGCTGACTTGAATTTTAAGTAGAGAACTAGCCGTACGTCCTTCGTCCAGCTCTAGAGCCAAATCTAGAAATAATAATAGCAAATGTGGATTACCAAACGGGAGCGAGATGATTCTGTCGCGAAGGGGCGGAATTAGCTTGTGTAGGGTGCGTATAGGCCTTTCATAAACTTTTAACACTCCCACGAATTCGTTAATTCAACGTAGAGAAGACCGTGAGTAGATAACATAGAAAATAACAGTTCGTCCACTCACTGCACGAGTATACTTTCGTCTGGAGTGATCCCAATCTGTTCAAGGGTCCAATTGCACTCATCATGTCCATGTGAAATCTTGTCACCCACTGGTTTCGCAAACTCGACCAAGAATCGTAACATCCATTTGTCCATACAAAAGCTCGTATCTACAGACGTCCTGCACGCTTGATGGAATGCCCTGAGACGCGCCATGCAGACATCTAGAGTCGGCCAGAGACGGCGGAGGCCAGTAAGAATGCAGAAGTTCTTCTCTAGGCGGGCTTTTGCCAACTTTACGGCATCATCATCAACTTCAAAAAGTAGGGTGTGGATCTGCACGGTGGATGAGATAACCAGTACATGCCCCACCATATTGTAGAAGACATCACAGCCAGGTATTTCATTAGAGGCGTAGAGGATATCACACAGCTTCACTGCATGTTCTTTGCATTTGTTGGCATAAAAGCGTGTGCGCGGAATAAAGGTACGCGAGTCTTCATGCAGAAAGCGGTAGAAAAGCAGCTGTCCGTAGTGATAATAACCCAGATAGAGAGTCACAAATAGCCGACCAAGTCCCTGTGATGCATAGCTGACAAGGTTCGAGCGCGAATCTCGCATGTGGTTTGGCAAAGCCTCCAACCATTTATCAAGCTGTTGTGAGAGATCCTCAACGTTTCTAATCATGGATTGGACATCGATTTCACTATTAGCGGCCCTGAAGTTGAAGTTGTTGATCTGTTGCAGGATACGGTTCAATCGGACCATCTGTGCCAGGAGTGACGATGCGGGCTCGATTTCAACCTCGACATCGAACCCATGGCAGCGTGTAAGATACAGGAAGGTAGCCTCGTCCATCGGTAAAGGGACTTTGTCTTGTGGAATCAGCAGTCTTGGCAGCCGCACCCCATCGGAAGACCACACATCTATCATACATAGCGTCCACCATACTGTTTTCGATTAGCGTCTAATATTGGGTAAGTACTGGAAGACGAACCTCTTATATTCACCTCCTGCTCTACTCGGCTTGGAGCGAGGCAGTTTGGGAGATCGAGGAGCTGGGCTATGCGGCATGCAATAGAATAGTAGACGGTTTCAGAAGCGGGCTCGCCCTCTGTTACAGCGATGGCACCAAGCAAGACGCAGGCTTGTATTGTTGTCAATGAGATATCATGCAGGTTAAGCAAATGCTCACACACTTCGGCATAAGGCTTTCCCCTCTCTCTTGGATCTATTTCGGAGAAGAAGGAGTCGGTTGAAAAGCTAGGTCCGCTGCACGTTAGGCCCACTCATATTTTGACAGGTAAGACATACCGTGCCGAAAGCGCGATCATCCCGTATAGTAAAATTATGGGCGCCTGCCCTTGAAGCATGTCTTCCATAAAGCTTGGTCGATGGAAGAGTGAGTGAAGTTTGTCATGCACAAAGTCAAAGTATAGCTGCACTAGCTCGGTGCATAGAGGCTGAGCTGGCAAGATGCATGACTGCGTATCCAGCAAATTGGAACCACTGGTGGGAAACGTCGATGCCGTGGGCTGTGAAGGTAGCTCGTGAGATTCGGCCTGAGCTTTCGAAGGGAAATCGTTCCGCGTACATGGAAGTCCGCGGTCAGAGCAATAGGTACAGGAGTGGCCTGGCTCCAGGATCTCACATTTTCGCCGGCGCCCACTGCAGGACAAGGAAGTCAGGAAGGCTCGAACAAGAGGTCCACATAGCACTGAAGAGCAGAATTCCGAATAGAGAAGACTGGCCTTACCGACATGCTAAGCAGGCTTTAGCCTGTCTCATGTTAGAGGCATTCCTCACAAGGATGGGAAATACAAGCTGGAAGAGGTGCAGTGTAAGGTGGGGATGAGACAAGAGAATCAAGGTGTAAAAGGAATTGATTTGTGAACCCTCTATTACAAGCGGTAATAATAGACAGCAAAACCGCAATGTTACAAGGATGGAACAGGATATTACAGGTCAGTCCCAAGTAGGTCAAAGCTCGCGCTAAAAGACTAACCAATTCTAGACATCATGTGAGGGGGTATCCAGCCCAAGTCAGATCAGGTAAGGCCTAAAGCTTAAAAATCTATGGGGAGAAACGAATTTCTACCATTAGAGTACACAAGGTGTCATGACATATCCTTTGGTTCTCCATATGTCCTGATCTTTCGGGAATTTAAGGCTTCTATTCTCTGACACACTTTTCTTTTTTTTTTTTCCAAAATTAAAAAGATACCAATTATTCGTTACTTTTCCCGGACCCTCCTGCCTTTTACCAAAGTCGTCGCTAATCTAGTCTACAGAGAATGTAGCCGATGCTACTGATATCTTATAACCTTTGGCTGATAGTTACACTCCTTAGTCTTGTCATATCCCACGCAATACACCTGTCCGTTATTTTGAATTCACAAAATCCCGACTCACCCAGCTTGGATGCGTCCATTCCCACGGTGTAGCTAGAGTTCCATCTAATATGCTCCAATGTCGCATCGCCCGAAACGGCCTGCTTTCACCTTTATGTTCGTGCTATAAGTCTGTGCAAATATGCTGTTTCGACGCCTTTCTTTTTGTTTTAAATTCTTCATTTTTAAGTTGGTCGACCTACGTTTTTTCATGCCTGGGACTGCTCCTTTTCCTCCTGTCTGCGTCTTCTCGGTGGCTGGTGCCAAATTCGACATCTATAGCCTTGGAGGTTCCGTCAGGGGTCTTGTTCAGGAGCACCTTGCCAACCATCTGACCAGTTAGAACCTTCAGGTTGGGACACTTTCAGTTAAGGAGCAGCCATTTCCAGGCGGCATCCGACCGGTCCTGGTTCTTATGCATGGAGTTGGGAACCATGGCGTAGGGGTCACCACAACCAACGTCTTTTTGCATAGGGACGCCGTCTGAAGAGACAGTGTCTTTAAGGGCCTTCGTGATGGGCGACTAGTCCTCGCCCGTGTCGCGGGGACTGACATTCACAGTGCCAGTAAAGCCGTGGTAGCTGGGGTCCAAGTAGTGGCCGGCCTCGATCTGACAGTCAGTGGGAGCCCACAAACGCTTAATCTTGTTCATGTAGCGCACGAATGCGTTCCAGGTCCAACCTTGGTTGCCAAAGAGGGATGCCCAGGAGTCAACCTGGGCCTTATGAGGCCGTGTCCAGGTACCTCCATTGATCAGGGTAGAACCGCCCAAGTCATGGCCGGACCGAGTGATCTCAATACGGTTGTTAATGCCCAAGGGGGACAGTTTCATAGGCGGCGTCGACTTCACTGCCAAAGATCTGACCGTAGGCGTTGACATCTTCGACGTTAGATTCATAGAAACCGGATTCCATGACCAGGACAGTGATGTCCGGGTTTCCCGGTCAGACCCGTCAGACCACCGCCAGCGATGATGTAGTCGAACTCTTGCCGGTCATCCTGGAGGGATTGGTGATGAACTTGGGAGTGTATTCGACTGTACAATCAATAGAATGAATAGAATGACCCAAGGTCCCCTTGGATGGAATTGCAGGCCGAAGGCACTATGCTTACAGTCATCTACCTACCTTATTAATTGGCGCCGTCTTGGCGAGCTGGCTCTTACTTTTTTTGATTGGATTTCTTGTCGCTGATCCTGGTGGAGACAGCCTTGGCATGTCCCCAAGCTGGGCCGTATCCTGGAGTCCAAATGACCCTCAGATGCGGACCGCTAGCGTGGCGGCTTTGGACGCAACTCATTGGCGGCACAGACGGCATTTCCGCCTCCGCCTTCTATACGCGCCACTCTTTCTTCTGCTGGTTCGAGAATATGTGCATGGGCATACGGTAAAAATGATGCGGTAATTTTGCTGCCCACATCGAATGTCCACTACATCCATAAGAGTAACCGGTGTAGACTGCAAAGGACCTTTCGTCATGGTCAATGCAGCTTGGCAACTGCTTCGCCAGTGATTGGGGTCTTCACGGTCTTCACTGCAAGGCCAAGTATAAAAAGTGCCGTCAATGACTTCTTCAATCCCCGATATCCTCTCATCCATTGCCTTCTCTCTAGACATCGGAAAGTCAAGATGTTTGGACTTTCAGGGACTGCTGTGGTGACAGCTGCGAGCCTTCTGACAGTTTTCGGGCATTCTCAGGTTGTCGTGGCGAAATCTTCCAACAGAAACGGTGAGATGATCATCTCGTTCAACCAAAGTTGAACTAACAGTGGCCTAGAAGCGGTCGTCGTGGATGGCACGGCCTTCGCCATCAACGGTGACAATGTCTCCTACCGCTTCCACGTCGACAACACCACCGGCGACCTGCTGTCTGATCACTTCGGCGGCAGCATCAACGGTCCTATCCCGACGGCGGCAGAGCCCGCTGTCAACGGTTGGGTCGGCATGCCAGGCCGTGTGCGCCGCGAGTTCCCTGACCAAGGACGAGGGGACTTTCGCACACCCGCGATTCGCATCCTCCAGTCTGAAGGTTACACTGTGTCAGCCCTGCAGTACCAATCCTACTCAATTGTGCAGGGCAAGCCTGCACTCCCCGGTTTGCCGGGCACTATGGGCAAAGAGCAGGACGTCACAACCTTAGTAGTCCATTTGTATGACAACTACAGCTCGGTGGCGGCGGACTTGTCGTACTCGATTTTCCCCAAGTACGATGCCATTGTGCGGAGCGTCAATGTCACAAATGAGGGCCAGGGTAACATCACGATTGAGGCGCTGGCCAGTTTAAGTGTGGACCTGCCTTTTGAGGACCTTGACATGATCAGCCTCAGGGGCGATTGGGCGAGGGAAACTCATCGTGAAAGGAGAAAGGTTGAGTATGGTGTACAGGGGTAAGTCGACCGAGCCTAGCTGATGTAAAATAAACTCTTGTATTGACTCCAGTTGAACAGGTTTGAAAGTAGTGTTGGCTTCTCGTCTCACCTTCATAACCCGTTCCTGTCACTAGTGCACCCCTCTACCACAGAGTCTCAGGGTGAGGCATGGGGCTTCTCGCTCATCTACACCGGTTCCTTTGCTGTGGATGTCGAGAAGGGTTCCCAGGGCTTCACCCGCGCCCTGTTGGGTTTCAATCCCAAACAGCTATCATGGCAGCTGGGTCCTGGCAAGACCCTCACGTCTCCTGAGTGTGTCTCTGTCTACTCCAAGGACGGCATTGGTGGCATGTCTCGCTCCCTGCATCGCCTATACCGCAAGCACCTCATCAAGAGCAAGTTCGCCACAAGCGACCGTCCTGTGCTGCTCAACAGTTGGGAAGGGCTGGGTTTCGACTTCAACCAGAGTAGCATCTTCCGCTTGGCAGAGGAATCAGCTGCTTTAGGAGTGAAATTGTTTGTCATGGATGATGGTTGGTTCGGAGATAAGTACCCACGCACTGCTGACAATGCCGGTCTGGGTGACTGGGTGCCTAATCCTGACCGATTCCCTAACGGCTTGGGCCCTCTGGTGAGCAACGTCACGGATCTCAAGGCCGCAAACTCGTCCGCCAACTTGCGCTTTGGCATCTGGGTGGAACCGGAGATGGTCAACCCCAACTCAAGCCTGTACCGCGAACACCCCGATTGGGTGCTTCACGCGGGCCCCTACCCGCGCACCGAGCGACGGAACCAGTTCGTGCTGAATGTTGCACTGCCCGAGGTGCAGGACTTTATCATTCAGTCTGTCACAAACATCCTCAACAGTGCCGACATCTCCTATGTCAAGTGGGACCACAACAGAGGCATTCACGAGACTCCCTCCCCCAGCGCCGACCACGAATATATACTGGGTCTGTACCACGTATTCGACACCCTAACATCGCGCTTCCCCGATGTTCTCTGGGAAGGATGCGCCTCCGGTGGCGGTCGATTCGACCCTGGTGTGCTGCAGTACTTCCCGCAGATCTGGACTTCAGACGACACCGATGGCGTGGAGCGCATTTCCATCCAGCTTGGTGTCTCGCTCGCATACCCACCCAGCGCCATGGGCGCCCACCTCTCAGCCGTACCGAACCAGCAAACTGGACGGACCGTCCCTGTCGAGTTCCGCGCTCACGTTGCCATGATGGGCGGATCGTTTGGACTTGAATTGAATCCGGAACATTTGCACGAGGACGAAAAGGCCACTCTTCCGGAGCTCATCGCCCACGCGGAGAAGGTCAACCCGATTGTGCTGAATGGGGATATGTGGCGGCTGAGTCTGCCTGAGGAATCTAACTGGCCGGCAGTCCTGTTCATCTCTGAGGATGGCTCGCAGGCGGTGTTGTTCTATTTCCAGCTAAGCGCGAATGTTGACCATGCTACGCCATGGGTGAGGCTGCAGGGTTTGGATCTGCAGTCCATGTATAGTGTTGACGGGAATGGAACGTACTCGGGTGCGACCTTGATGAATATGGGATTACAAATCCCTTTCACCACAGATTATGGTAGCACGGTCGTGTTCTTGGAGAGACAGTGAAGAGAGAATGATATGAACTAGTCAAGTGTTAGCTCAACTTCTCCTGATCCTTATAGAGAATCCCAAGGTTGTGGACTGTACCGAGAGTGGACGTATGATCCGGACCGAGGGCCTTCTCGTAGCCTGCCAGTGCTCGCTGGTACATCTGCTCCGCGACAAGAAGAAGCACTTGATATTTGAGTAGATGTGCAATCAGTGTAGCTTGGCCGAGCCGATGAGGCGCAATAGTGTATACGTCGCTCTGGCAGAAGCGCGGTTGTACTACCCGTGCGGCATGAGCAGCCAGGGGGGAATAAGGGAGTTTTACAAAATCATCCGTGTTTCCATCATTTATAGATGCAGAAATGCGGTCAAAAGCATACCAATAATGATTTGTGTCGATATCCTTATTAAATGCTGCTAATGTCCAGTCGTGAACGCAGTTATACATACTCTATAACTCAAACGTCTGGTGAACATCCAGGAAACAGTATTCGACCAGGATTGCCATTATTCTATCGAAATTCGCGTCATCTGTGACTACTTGACGAAGCCACTCGGGAGAACTATCGGTAAGTCCGGCATAAAAAAGCTTGTACCAAAGTCTCTGGTTATCAAAGTAGGCGAATAATTTCAGCATTTTCACAGCGTCCGGATCTTCCTTTCCTAGATAAGAGTATAACAGGTCCCAGGTTATATAGTGTGCGCTCTTGATATTCCCGGAGCTGTGGTCAGCGCGGGTCAATATTCCAGCACTTCTCGTACTCTTGAAGGTAACGTTCGAAAGTGAAGGTACTACGCTGAAAATACATCCCGGCGGTGGCCAAAGCAAGAGAAAGACCCCCAAGTCGCTCTACAAGGCGCTTTGCGTGAGGATCTAACGGTATTGGTTAGTGGGTCCTAAATGTATTCGGTTGTAGCATACCTGACTGGGCACTCTCTCGTTTTGATCGGGTTTGTAGGATCTTAAGGCTATCTGTAATATCTTGTAATAAAGGCTATAATACTAAATAAAGTAAATAAAATAATAATATTCTAAAAATATTTAAAACCTATATTATATATAAAAATAAGCTTATTATAACTTTAGAAATATTATCCCGTCCAAGCGCGCAATCTGTCAAAATAACAACTGGCCAAAGGACGCCAGTTGGTGTTGCTCCAGTTCTCATTGGCCAGATACGCGCGACACTGCCATAGCGTGCTCCCGAGAAAACTGATGCACTGCACAGCCAGCCACAATTTTATTGCTGTGACCTCGAAGACACAAGAGCTAGCACCTTTGTCTCGGTAGTAACACTTCTGATTAAACCACCACATTGATATCAATCGATATCACCTCTCGTGGCTGTTCCAGCGTGATGGGGTTATTTCGGAAGAGTTCTACGGCAAGGGAGTCACAGAAAGGGCCCCCAAACCTGTCACCACAGGTCGAGCGTTCTGCTTCCCCAAGTAGTGTTGGCAGCAGCACACGCTTGACACCACGGAAATTTTTTCAAAGAAGAAAATCCAGAAAAGAGTACGAGGTCATCCCAGCCTCTACCGATGTAGGCCGGACCGAGCCGCAGAGCCAAGTTCCTGATCCAGGACCCATCCGCGACTCCCTCTGGGACAGCGCTTACGATGCTCTCAAAGCTGAGAATAGCGAAAAGGTAGAGAAGTATGAGGAGCTTCTCTCAAATGAGCTCCAGAATAATGGCGTTCTGCCGGACGTTGCCAAGGATATGATTCAGAACAGTCAATCGCGGCGAGACCAACTGTATGCGATATCTCAACAGGGTCTTCAGCGAATAGAAGATGCAAAAACCGAGTACACCATTGCCGGTCACAAATTTGAGCTCGGCGATCAGATCGCCCAAGCTGCAAAGTTGGTGCTGTGGGCAAAGGGCTGGATAGGCGAAGCCGTCAAAGGATCTCCAGAGGCGTCATTAGCCTGGGCTGGAGTATGTCTCATTCTCCCGCTCCTCACAAACCCTCAAACTGCCAAAGAGGCCAATGCGGATGGATTCACGTATGTCACTGGTCGCATGGACTACTACACCGCACTCGAGCCGCTGTTGCTCCGGCTCTTGGAGGGCTCGGGGACATCTGACGAGTTAGCAATGCGGGCCAAGGATCATGTTATACAACTATACTCGAAAATTCTTGACTTTCAGATTCGAAGTGTCTTGAAATTCTACAGGCATTGGGGCAAGACCTTTGCTCAAGATATGGTCCGGCACGAAAAATGGGAAGACAGGCGAAAAACCATAGTAGACCTTGAGGCAGCTGTCCGTGAAGATCTGTGCCAGATCAATGAATTGAGATCAAGACAAGAGTTAGAGGAACTCAATACGACAGCTACCAAGTCTCTCGACACCATGAAGCAGTTCCTATCCGTCTCTGAAGAGCACTTACAAGTCAGTCGAGACCAATTGCGGGTCCAGCAAGATATGTATAAACACACATTGTCCCAGGAAGAGAAAGAGTGCCACCAGATCTTCCGGCTTACAAAGGAGAACGAGGATGTGACATATGAGTGGTATAAAGGCCGAGTTGAGGAGCGGATGCGCGGCACTTGTCAATGGTTTCTAAACCACAACTACTTCCAAACATGGCTAGCCCAAGACTCAGGGCCTTTACTCGTCTCAGCGGACCCAGGCTGTGGAAAATCAGTGCTGGCCAAGTACCTGATAGACAACATCCTACCGAAGCAGTCTGCGACTGTTTGTTATTTCTTTTTCAAGGACCAGGATCAAAATACCATGATCCAAGCACTCTGCGCCCTACTGCACCAAATTTTTTCTCAAAACCCTTTTTTGATCCGTCATGCTATGCCGCAATTTAAGAAAAACGGTCCTGGTCTGAGATATATCACCGCATCCTTGTGGGACATATTAGACAAGGCTGTGAAGGATCCAGAGGCAGGATCCGTGATTATTGTTCTAGATGCCTTGGACGAGTGCAAGCAAGAGGACCTCAAAGACCTTTTACTAACGTTAAGATTGAGGTTTCATGAAAAAGGTCAGGGTCATAGCAAGATGAAATATCTCCTTACCGGTCGCCCGTATGGATACATCTTGTCGGAATTCAGTGACCGATTCAACGACCTGCCGAACGTTCACATCCCAGGAGAAGAAGAGTCTGATGCCATTAGCCAGGAAGTCAATCACGTTATCAAACACAAAGTCGAAAAGTTGAAACTAAAGCCAGAGCTCCGAAACCACTTGACTAAGTGTCTTCTCGAAAGAACCCATCGCACCTATCTCTGGGTCTATCTTGTTTTTGATTACTTGAAGAAAGCAGAAATCAAAAAGACCACTGAGGGCATCGACCTCGCTGTCAAAGAATTACCGAAAAATATCAACGACGCATATGAAAAAATTCTGAACAAGTCTAAGGAGCAGGAGCATACGACCGTTCGAAAGGTGCTCTGTTTGATTTTAGCAGCTAGCAGACCATTGACACTTGCCGAGATGAATGTGGCTTTGAACGTTGACGGCTCAAAGAAGAATTTTGAACTGGAAGAAGAAGACGATTTCAGATCACGTTTGAGATCGTGGTGTGGATTGTTCGTTTCAATTCACAATGACAAAATTTATTTCCTGCATCAAACAGCTCGAGAGTTTCTCCTTGCACTGGAGAGCGGACCGATATTAGCTTCATCAAAGATGTGGGAACATTCCATCACTCTCCAAGACGCACATACGATTCTTTCCGAAGCCTGTCTGGTCTATCTTAACTTACTCAATGGCGACACGATTATATCTGGCGGGGACGAGATAGTCACTCAAATTATCGAACGCTATGCCGATTTCTATATCGACCGCGCTGTCGGTAGCTATGTTGATAGCTACCCCTTTCTAAGTTACTCGGTTGAAAATTGGGGTGAACACTTTCGCGAAGCGCGAATTGGCTATGATTCCTCGTTGGTGGACTCTGCGTTAGCAGTATGTGATCCAGAGTCTAGGAGTTATTTTATTTGGGTTGGCTTGTATCGAAAATATCGATATCAATGGCATGATACACCTCCTAAGGTCTTTACCGGTCTCATGATGGCATCGTATTTCGGTCACGAAGCAGTAGTCAAGCGGCTCCTTGATTCAGGTGCCGATTTTGAGTTGAAGGACGAGAGCGGCCGTACACCACTGTCGTGGGCTATTATTAATAATTATGAGGCAGTAGCCAAGCTACTTCTTGATAAAGGTGCCAATTTTGACTTTAAGGATGCAGAAGGCTGGACACCACTCTTAAGAGCTGTTAAGAATGACAACGAAGCACTAGTTATAATGCTACTTGAGAAGGGCGCAAATATCGAGACTGGGCTTGGTCAACACGGCAATACACCCTTCACATGGGTTGCTCAACAGAGTCAAAAACTCGATATGTTTACAAATACTGTAAGGACTGAGAAGAAATACTACGGCCGAAAGCCACTCTCGCTGGCTGCTGAGAAGGGAAATGAGACATTGGTCAGACTGTTACTTGAAAAGGGTGCCAATTCCAGCTCTCAGGATTTTGATGGTTATTCACCACTTTTAGGGGCTGTCAGTGCGGACAGTATATCAATAGTCCGGCTATTAATTGATCATGGTGCTAATGCTGACCCCAGAGAGAGCTTTTGGAAAACACCGCTGTCATTAGCTACTAATGATGGCAATGAGGCACTGGTTGAGCTATTTCTTGAAAAGGGGGCCAGTCTCAAGCCTAGCGGTGGTATTGTTGAAACAATACTCAGATTTGTTGCTAATTTACTGGGCATTGTGGCAATATTCAGGTTGTTGGTTGATCTTTCTGGTACCGAGGCGTCGTTTAGAATGTGAAGCAATAGTGAGTTATATTTGATATAGATCGAGATTTGAGTTGTAGAAATCCTACATTGAATTGAAATAGCTGGGCCAAGGCCTTTACATCTTTATACGTAATATTATAGCTACACATATAGTAGAGTTGAATGCTGGGTGACGGTTTGGAGCATCAGCCCAGCTTCTTGAATATTCCAATTCTTACACATGCCATAACACAATAAAGGTACATGGGAGTAACTAGCAAAGAAATACAATTGCAGCTTACTCAACATGGTCGAGATAGCACCTTATTCTTGATTTATGGCCTTGAGAATCCTCGGTGTCGTGTCTTCATTAAGAATTTCTAAGTAACGCTCTATACGGACTTGGTCAGCTAACACAGTGCTCAAAATATCCGGCCGACATACCACAACACAACCACCTTGCGCCCAACATTTTCAAAAACGTCCTTAGGATTCGCAGCTTCCTCAGTCCCTCATTTGAACCAATTCCCATCATTAGGCTGTTTGTCACCAATGCTGCTGTTTTGTACACTGAGAACACAATAAACAGGGGAAGGCGACTGAAGTCTATCATTTCGAAACCAACGACGAAAGCCTCAACTGTGTTTGTTATGGAGGTAAGAAGGGAATTGAGGGACATTGTGGCAATTGAGTTGCATGCTGAAGTTACCTCATCAGCAGTAGGAACTTTGGCTCCGTTCTCGTATAACAAAAGTAGACCCCTGTATCAAGGTCAGTGTCCGAAACAATAATTCTTACCAGCAAATGGTAGGCAAAGGCGTCAACGAACGTATTGCAAAGATCCAGGGCTCCGGAATATCTCTCGTTTCCATCGTCTGCCTCTCCTATTAGAATCGTTCGTAAATTGTTCAATGCATCTTCCAAAAGCAACATTTCATCGATGTTAAATATGTGTTCCGCAGTAGAGCCTTTCATCATGATACGCATTTTGTCGAGAAGGGTAGAGGCTTCGAAGAGACGTGAAAATTGGTAGAGAGGGCTCGATAGGTCTTCTTCGAGAAGAGCGGCGTAGAGTTCTTCCTTCAGGACCTCGTGGAAATCGTTAGTGGGCCAGCGAGCGAGCGAAATTTGGGGCTCGGATTCTACTGCTATATATCTATAGCGCTGAAAAGTTAATTGACGCGGCACATAATAAACTATGGTTAAAGAGGTGCATGCCTGTCTAAGATATGAATCCCCCACCAGAGAAATGCGATCTCTTTTCTCTTTCCAGTATCATTTAAAGAGTGAACACATGCCACGCGTGGAATAGGGTTCACCCTGAGCGCATCAGCAGCCCTTGAAGCAGCCCCAATGGAAATGGAAGCAGCTGGGAAGAAGCCGTGTGCAGTTTCGAACAAAGCCACGAAAGTCCTCGCTTGTACTACATCGATGGAGTTGATTCCAAATCCTTCAATCAGCGATATCCCACTCTTGGCACATAGGTACAAGGACTTGAATGTTGAGGAATTGTTTTTTTCTGATGCGCTAGGTGGGGTGCAAGTAAGCATGGTAATGCAAACGGCCAGTATTGTGAAATCGAGAGATGCCTCGTTCCAAGATGATGGGACCTGGCCCTGGAATGCATGTGAGACAATAGGGAACCAAGGATGGAGAGATTTAGTGTATTCGGACACAACATCGTGGGGCGTGATTGACCCGAGTCGTTCTACGATAGCATCTTTGACGTGGTTTGGTCCCAACGCCTCCAGCCCAAGAAGCAAGTCTGTTCGAGAGGAGGGCGATGAAGCCACATCCGAAGGCGAAACGTCTAATGCTTCGTACCTGCATGGTTGACGGAGTCTGAGATCCTCTATTTAGTGCCTGGTAATTGATAATAATGCGGCTGATAATATCACCTCAGGCAGAGTCCGCATTCAGGAATGGCTCTGTCGCATCGCCTTTTTTGATTGCGACATCGCATGCAAGCCTTTTTAGCAACGTCCCTACGACGCGCAGGACTCATGTTGGTAATTAGTAATGGATGGCTGGCAGTTATTACTGACGAATAAAAGAAACAAGGGAGAATAAAGATAGCAGTAACAGGAGAAAGCACAAGCGGACCCCGGCGGGGTTAAGAAGGTGCAAATGCTTTGTCAGTGCGGTCTTGCGGGCCCCAGTGCGGACATGGGCGGAATCGCGAGCGGGATTTTTGCGGAATTGCCTTTTCTGGGTTTGCATAGTGTGAAATGCTTTGGGAACTATATGGTTGTAAGTCAATCAAGGGAAGGTATAAAAGGATCGTATGTCCTGTTGGAATGGTACACTCAACTCGCTCTTATCCCATTGACCTCTAAATCATCAAACCGAACCCTATCCCCAAAATTTGTTCAAAGACATATCAATCGATCCTTCGGAATCCACCGCCATGCCTGAGATTAGAAAAGTCGCGATAGCTGGAGTATGGTGTTCAAAAAAAAAGGTACTGGAAAAAATGGCATGTGGGCTGACTTGTTTACAGGCATCAGGCACTCTTGGACAGCACGTCTTCAAAGCACTTGTAGATGCAGGCTTCCAGGTCACGGTTCTCACGCGTTCCAAGAAACCAGGCGCGTATGAGCCAACCGTTGAAGTTCTTGAAGTTGATTTTACTTCCGTGGAATCTTTGACCTCCGCACTCAAAGATATTGACGCCGTTGTATCCACCGTGAGTGGTGAAGCGATCGACACCCAAACCGTCCTCATTGATGCCGCTGTGGCTGCTGGCGTGAAGCGTTTCATTCCTTCCGAATTTGGAAGTGTTAGCACCAACCCGAAGCTGGAAGGCTTTCCATTCTACAGCGGAATGGTCAAGATTCGAAAGTACCTTCAAGACAATTCGGCGGCTGGGGAACTTACTTGGACAGTTCTGGCATGCGGGGCCTTCTTGGAGTTCGTATTCAACATGCCCACGCTATTGGACTTTAAAAACCACACCGCTACTATCCTGGACGATGGGGATAACAGAGTTAGTTCGACTTCTATGCCAGTGGTCGGGTCGGCAATTGCTGCGATTTTGAAAAATTTTGATGCAACAAAGAACAAGATTTTGCACGCATCCGAGGTTATATGGACTCAGAACCAGCTGTTGGAGCTTTCAAAAAAGGTAAATCCCGAGGCCAAGTGGGAGATTAGCAACGCACAGACGGGTGTACTTGTGAAAGAGAGCCTGGAGCAAATTCGCGCGGGAGATTTCAGTATGCCAGTAATGTTGAAACTGGTGATGGGCACAGCCCTTGCGGGTGATACTTATGGCGGCGCATATGATGTGACGGACAACAAACTTCTTGATATCAAGGAATTGACCGTGGAAGATCTGAAAGCACGTGTGGCCGAAAAACTCACATAGAGACATATTGATTAGCTGTCTAAACTTTGCCAGTAGCAAGAATATGCACGTGCCTATTACTCCACCAAAACCATTGAAAATAGACACTATTATCAATCCAGCTATGCTGTAAATTTAATGATTAGTGAATTGGCAATATATATGGAATCGATGACCGTCTCCAAATGTCTCAATGTCCTCCTGCACCACATGCAGTTGACAGAAAGAACCCCAAAAACGGTAATTATGTGGTTATATCTATACAAATTATTAATTCTAATTTATTTATTCTAATTAGAATTTTCTATAAGGTTATATCACAAGATTAGCAGTTATTATTGGTAAACTTGCCGCTAGCCAATCGGGTATTATGGGCTCCCAACAGTTGAAACTTGACAACTGGCAGTGGGGAGGGCTATTTTTAAGTATACTTGTCTGACATTGCTGGTCGTCAATTTATCAACTTGCACGCCATATCACTACCTGTATCTAGATTCTTATTGTCAACACGCTGATTCTTTCGGCATTATTCACTTAATCGCTTCTTTCGAAAAGTTGTGCGTGTCCAAGGTTTACTCGCAAATGGATTACATTCGCTCCCTTCTTCCAGCACGGCGTCGCGCCACTTCTTCCTTTCCACAATTCGGTCGTCTGCCACCCGAAGTGCGAATTATGATCTGGGAATATGCGATGGAATCTCGAGTTGTCCCCATTCAATGGCATACAATTCGTCCACATGAGGAAGTGTTCGAAGATTTAGAGGACAGTGCAGACATTCTCGTGGACCAAAGAATGGAGATTACTACCTGCTCATTGACATTCCCTTGCCGGTGTAGGAGTTATCCAGCCAGATCACCACACACAATTCCTCCGCCCTCTGTTTTTCTTGTCTGCCGAGAAAGCAGGAATGCTACACAGAGATTCTACTCAACTCGTTTTGATCAGTACTACAATGCACACGGCCTTCCTGTGGTAAAGCATCCACATCCACTAGACAATGAGACCTTGGACGAAGATGGAGAGGGAACGGCTCCTGAAGCAAGAACAGGGGTTTATGTCAATCCAGCAGTGGACAGCATTTATCTGAAATTTAAGTTGACCTCAGCCAACGAAATTACCAACTTGCACCAGTTTGTCAATATATTAGCACAAGAAGCAGACTGTGTCACAAAGGTTGTGGTTAAACTCATGATATATCTACCACCATTTATGTGGTGGCGGAAAGAAAGACATCAAAAGTGGAGAAACTGGGGGGTAAACGGGTACTGGGTTCCTCCAGGGTTGTACAGGTTTAAGAATCTTAGGGAAATAGTGCTGTTATATGGTAACAGCTCGGACATGCTTCCAATGGAATGGCGGGAGAGAACTACCTCAACATGGATTGAAGAATTGGAAATGACCCGAGATGTCTGGCCAGCCGAGTGGGAAGGTGGCATACCTTCGTTGAAGTTCCAGTCACATATTTAGAAAACTGAAGAGAATATCGTCGTGATAGATGCAATGTTCCGAAATAACTGGCCAAATAATACTACGTATACGTCTGCAGTCTCGAAGAGTTAAATGTTAAGGCAGTCCGAATTAACGCGAAAACAGATTGCAATATGGTCTGCATAATTAAATTCAAGTCACTGGGTAGTATTATCCATTCAATCCCAAACAAGTACTGGTTTAATGACCCGCCCACTCTGCATATCTTCGAATGCGCGAGCAAAATCTTCAAATTTATAGTACTCAACAATTCTTTCTAGAGGCAAATTTCCCCTTTCATGATGGTCTATCAAATGAGGGATGGACTGCAAAGAGATTGGTTATTAGAGAGCCGATATCAATCAAATAAAGAGAAGGAGGGGCTGATTAAAATATTCACTTACCTCTGGGGGATAGCTATCCCCTTCCACACTTCCAATCAACCTTTTACCCATATTCAAGTAATGAGTAGGCTGAATACCAATTTTCTTGTCAAGAGGGGTTGCACCAACAACGACTGTTTGGCCTCGTACGCCTGTCGCATCTATCAACAACTCGATCATTTTTGGGACTGCAGTTGTATCTAAGGCATGGTGAACGCCAGTGGGCAGTGGACAGACGGTACGTATTTGCTGCATAATGTCGCTATCGAGTCCGTTCACAGTATGAGTGGCCCCGAGTTCTTTTGCTAGCGCTAGTCGATCATCTTTGATATCAACTGCAATGATAATTGCGGCTCCACGTTCCTGAGCAGCCATGACTGCACTCATGCCAACTGCACCACAACCAGCGACTATAAAGAAATCCCCCTTTTGAACATCAAGTGTATTCCAAACGACTCCTGTCCCAGTTTGAACGCCACAGGCAAGTGGTGCAAAGAGCTTTAGGTCTGTTGTTTGAGGGATTTTGACTAAGCAGTTTTTATCAACGAGAGCAAGTCGTGAGAAGCTGCTTTGACCGAAGAAATTACCGTAAATAGATTGACCATCCGAAGTTTTTAGCGTAAGACTTCCATCATTCTGGCGTACTCCAGACCATAGACGTTTCTCAAGATGGTCACAATAGCTCGGCAGTTTCTTCTCGCAGTTACTGCAATTTCCACACGGGTTGAAACTCAGAATCACTTTGTCCCCGGCCTGAACATGGTTGACAGCGTCACCAACTTCTTTCACAACCCCAGAGCCTGAGAGAGCAGGGTTTTTGAGCATGAAAGTTTGCAAACCTCTGAGGGGAGGCACTCTCACCTTCGTGGCCCAGTACTCGTGGGAATGGTAATGGAATGGCCCCATGGAGCACGGCAAGGTCAGCATGGCATATGCCGACTGCATGAATTTCAACAACGGCCTCGTCAGGACGAAGATCATCAAGCAAGATTTCTTCGATTTTCGGTGACTCCCTTGGCGCATGGCCTACGATAGCGGTAGTTTTATAACCCATCACGGACAATCACCTTGGTAGAAGATGAGAACAATTTCCCGGGTGTTTGGTTATCTCCGCGTCTAGTGAAAGGCCGAGTCGTTATAACCAGAGTTCTTTTAGCATCGAAAGTATCAAATTTTAAAAGCGGCCCTCTCTCCCGCTTTCTTATATCCTGTCATCGTGCTCACGAGGTCGGAGGATTGCATCGGAACCTTAGCGTAATCCTGTCAGCCTGGGGATACAGACTAAGTATAACCAAAAGTCCGCTTACGGAGTCTTTTTCATGTTGGTTGGTGGTAAAAAGGTCGGTCAGCTTACATCACACCGTGTCTAGACTCTACGCACTTCTCTGAGGTGGGCGATAGTTAAACACTCTTTCCAGGTTGAGGAGATCGCGGACGTACTGGTGGTCTACACGAAAAGTTTGTCAGATATCAACCTGCATGATAACTATCCACCGATATCGTTGACAATATAATTTTAAGATATAATATCTGGCATGATTAAGGGTTTATTAATGTCCTCCCACAGATACGACTCCTGTTCTAGTCTGCTATTGACCATAACATCACTGAAGAAAAGAGAAAGCGAAAGAAAAGGAAGAGGGGTACGCAGGTTAGTGGCATCATCAAATAGAGAGGCCTTTCGGCGGTTTATGGCTGATTATTCGCCGCTTAGCCCGCTCAAATAAGCTTCCATCTAATTATTAGTGAGTAAGCCGCCGCAAGTTAGATACGGAGAACGGTACGACGGCCTATACGTGCCACCGTTATTACTATGTATACCTATACGCGGGTATTTGGGTTACGCACAGGTATTTGCAATTCTTAACGTTGGGGCAATAATGCACTTTTAAAGTGGCAAATAATACTCTCGAAAACCATTAAAGAATTGTTCGATATTATGAGCAAAATTTTGGGCCGTGAGCGTGCCATCCCCTTTTAAGCGATGGGTCATGAGGTTGTTGTTTTCTGAAATCGGAGATTAAGTCACAAGGCGCATGTCTCCAGTCCTTTGAATCTTGATATGAATTTTAGTTGCTAATATTACCCAGCTCCGCATATCGTGGACGTGGACCTCCTGGGAGAATAACTCAAGATTCGTGCTCGGCGTACAGTTTTAACATGTAACTTGATCGCCATAGGAGGCCTAAATGATGGTCGTTCGCCCACAACTGACAGGTAATTTTTTCTCCCACGTACATCTGCCTTCTAAGTTGTTAGCTATGTCTTTATCTGGTAATATTTTTCAATCGATTTCATTAAAATCTTTTTCCTTTTGGTTTTACTTTCATGGTAGTGCCATGCATATTGGCCTCATAATTCAAGAACTAAGAAGATCCTATGTAGAAGGCCCAACCATACCAGGATCCCCCAATTATATTACCTAGAGTAAAAAAATCTAGACAGATTCATTGTCGAGTCATAATTGGTTCTACTTCCTAAATAGAGCCTACTATCTTGCGCTATTGAAGATAGAATCCAGCCGCGTCGCCGTCGCCGCCAATGTCTCGTCGGTGTGTCGATATCCAACGACCTGTACCACTACTGGAGTGTGCTTATAATCGTCTGCCCCTGAATCTGCACGTAGAGAGAAATTACGTCAGTAAAACCTACTCTTCACTTTATGTGGGTAGTGACAAGATGACTGTAAACTTACATGATTGGTACTGCTTTTGATCTGCCGGTCCATATTTCGCATTTTCTACCGCGTCCTTATGGTCGCACTCGCGCACTTTATCAACGGGAATAACGCATACTGGAAGGTCAAGATAATTCCACAGTCCAGTATAGTTGACCTCCAGCCAGCTGTTAAACGGGGTCCCTGTGTGCGGTGCAGCAAGCGTGAGAATTCCGTCTAGATCATTTTCTCGGAATAGTTGCTGATAACTTTGCGCTACTTCATCCCGTTTAACATTGAGGGCAAAGAGCTCCTCGATGCTTTTCGCGCTCACAGAAAACAATCCTTGAGCTTCCATAGCTGGAACTTTAGGCTCACCGGTTTTCTGAAGAAGCTTGTGGTAGGGCTTTGCTTTGGGTTAGTATCACTACTTACATCCTAGGAGGAATATCGGAAACTTACCTCACCTCCAGTCAACGAAAAGAAACCCCACAGGCTTTTAGGACACAGGCTTTTAGGATGCTCCGGTACATTTGGCAAGGTTATTGGCACCACAGTAATTCCTCAGCCTGCTCCAGGGCCTCGATGGCCTGCCGCAGGACCCGACGCAGTGGAGGAGTTGGGGTTCTCATTCCGTCGTCCTGGACCACACCAATTCTCAGCTTTGTTTTCGCAGCACTCCCTCGCCACGGTAGTGACGGAACTGTATGGTCGTACTTCCAAGTCGGGGCCTGCATGATCAGTGACAGCATCATCTGAGAGTCTCGAAATGAAGTTGCCATAGGACCAGCACACGCTTGAATGCCTTTCGCGCCTGGGACGCCAAATTTCCGTTGACCGCCATAAGGAAAAATCCCCGAACTGGGCTTGAAGCTGTAGATACCATTGCAGGCAGCAGGGATTCGAACACTCCCTGCGATATCTGTGCCCACGCCGAGAACACTACCTCGTAGTGCAATCAGGGCACCTTCACCGCCGGTGCTTCCTCCAGTGGTCAGGCTCGTGTTGTGAGGATTCAAGGTTCGACCAAAGACATTGTTGTCACTGTCCGCGGTCATCATCGTCTGTGGGACGTTCGTCTTACAGTATAATACGGCGCCGAGGTTGACGGGCTCTCTCAATGGCTTCGTCAAAGCATATCTCAGTCAAACAGTTTGTCTGAATAATTCATGGATTCCATTAGCATTGCCGGACTCTCTCACTAAATCAAGAACTAACCAGCTGCTGCGCAATCGCAGCTCTCTTGCAGAACGCGATAGTCACCTGCTCGGCCGAGAAGTGACCGATCTTGAGTTTTTGCAACAGACTAGTAGCATCATAGTCAGAAGTGATTTCACGTTCCAGGCCGTTCAACAATCCGCAGGTAAGGTGAACGTCGATAAGATTGATCTTATTTCGATAATCATCCTCATTCTGTAGTTTCCACGCGGTCGGAATTTTCGCATCTCTTTCTTTTCGTTTCACGGCGGCGATGGTCTGCCAAGTTATTGCCATAATGAATAAATTTTGCTGTCCACAGTATTGATGTCGCTTAAGGCTTTGCACGTAGGAACCAAGTGCACGGTCGATCGATGGGGATACGATGTGGTATTTGGTATCCCCATATATACCTATATAAATAATTCAGGCCGAACACTCGTGTAGAACTTCCCCGCACCCAGCTCTAGTTCTATCACCGGTAGATATGCAAGCGTTGCGGGGTAACCAACAGGTTTTTGCTACCTAATAATCATACTGTCTGCGCATGCATGGAGATCTTATAAGATCAAGGCTTCTCTGACTGGGAGCAAATGACCGGTCCGATTGATCAACAGCCATCTTCTCATCAAGGAGGTTATGTGTCACCCAACAGCTTGGGATAGGAGATCTAGTCACAGAGGGAGAGGCGCAACCAATGAATTGATGAAATGGAGCAGTGACGATACTCGGATTAGTCCGGTATCGCGCAAAAATTTGGAAAATGCACGCCGATAACTATTCTATGAAGAACTTGTTAATCCTGTCTCAACATTATCGCAAAGTGAAAGAATCACGATACGCCTGTAGCTGGGAATCGTGACATGGTTCCTTTGGTGGGACGCTTAGCGAGCAGCTCAGCGGGGTGCAGGGGCGAGCCTGAATCGTAGCAATGGATCGCTACCGGATTTAACGGGCATATGAAGTGTTTGTTGTTGGGAGAAGCACTGACCAAGGCGCTCGTTGGCGATTGGAGTCTCCACATCAGCCACAATATACTGCCTCACTCAGGAGAAAGTCGACCAGCATCCGCAGCTGAGGGCATTATCGCGGCAGCTGACAGTTTGCCTGCGGACAATCGATGATGATCATGTTTAGCATGGAGTAAAAACCTTGATAATTATTAGTAGTAGTAGTAGTAGTAGTAGTAGTAGTAGTAGTAGTAGTAGATCTCATTAACCTGATGTAGCTAGCTTCTATACTATCGCCGCTATATAGAGTTGAGGCCCTAACCAGCAGAGCGAGGAGAATAAGGGTGGCACAGCCTTATCTCTTATCTCGGATTCCCAGATCCTCTTTGACGAGGAACCGCTCACCGCCCGCACCTGACCGCCTTCCAAAATTATCCAAGGTCTTACTTAGTCTTCCCGAGTCTTACTGGCCAATGAGAGGCCGATAGACCAGCGTGGCTATGGCGCCACTTCATTTCACCTGGGTGACAAGCATAAGTCTGCCTTGCCTTCATATCTACTGCAACAGCCCGAGCATAAACAGTCCTTGGTTTGTCTCATCTGTAAACATATATATCCTTCAGTATTTTACTGCACATCGATAAAATAACGTGCTGTCAACTGTGATGGCTAGCTCAACAATTGGTAATACGACGCTGATCTGCTCTTGGTTTTTCACAGCGCTAGCAATGGTGTCCATCGCTATGCAGGTGTTGCTTATTCAAAAGCGAAAAATGGCTGACCTTGGTGATATTCTGGTGTTTACTGCTTTTTTTATTTCTCTTTTTCTTGTTGTGCAGACTACATGGGCTGTGCTCGATGAAGGTCAGGGTGTGCACGAGTCCAATCTAGAGGCTAAGCAATTTACTAGCGTTGCGAAGGTGAGCTCTCATATCGCTATTGTAGCCTTCATCTCAACTACTTTGATATTCTTTTCTATTGTATTCAAAAATGTACTTCAAATACACTGATAACAGATCTCAACGATATAGAGTGTTTTTGCAAACGAAATTCTATGGGGACTTGTCAACACTCTGGTGCGCATCTCAGCACTCCTGCTTTGTCTCAGGCTATTTGGGATGGTCAGAGCAATGCGCATAATAACAGCCACCACAATTTTTGTTTCAGGAGGTCTTGGTATTGTGACAATCCTCACGTCGCTTCTTGTGTGCAAGCCGTTGTCGGCCGCCTGGGATCCGTCTTCTTCGTGCAACGAGATTCCATCATATGTGGCTCTTGAGGCGTGCGGCTTAGCACTGGATGTTTTCATTTTAGTATTACCCATACCTGTAGTCTGCGCACTTCAAATTGAAGTGAAACGGAAAATTCAAATTTCCCTGGTACTCTCAACAGGAGCATTGTGAGTTTTTCGTGAAACGAGTAGCATCAACATCCAAATCCGGCTGACACGAGGGTTCAGGGTCCTCGTGATAACAGCTCTTCGTCTCAAGGCCATGCACCTAGTCTCATCAGCAGATATCACGCATGACAAGGGCTACCTTAGCCTTTTATCAAATACCGGGGCTTTGTTAGGTGTCATCAGCTGCTGCGGGCCTGCAATATGGGATTTTTTCGTACGGCGGGAAAGTAACCTGATCAGGCGCACTGCTACGCAAATAAAATCTTTCTACTTCACTACGGCAATCTGGTTGGCATCGAAACCCGACCGGACAGAGTTCAGCAATGGATTTTCCGTCATGTCTTCTGCCGACACTTCATCCCGAGCTTTTCCGACTGATAAGGACTCTCATGAGGTGATTGGCAAAGTGATCTCTTCTCCACAAGCAATTCACCCACCCGCAGGTATTTTTTCCACGTCGGAAAATTCTGATGAGAATGAATGAAATATGAGGAAGAGACAAAAGAGACCAAAAAAAAGACCGGGAATTCTTCCGGTGGGCCAAGCCTGGTCACTGTTTGGGCAATTTTATCCCAAAATTTCAAATGCTCAGTTAGAAACGACGTCGCGTATTCACAAAATCTAGACCACCTGGATATTTATACGTCAACTGGTTGGCTTAACATAGACCTCATCCACTTCACCCATTACTTGAACAGTCACGGCATATTGATAATAGGACTTCAATGCGGTAATATGCCAGTAGATAATTTTGCGATTACAAACTGTGGAATTCGGTTATTTTCAAGGTACCAGAAACAAGAATAGTTGGGTAACACGTGGTGTTTCTACGCTCTAGGTATAAGCGCCTGAGAAGAGCCCAAAGAAAGTTTCAAGCAATAGCTACCTACATTTTGGTTTTACTGAATTAATCTTTCTTGCATAAATGTAAAAAATACTATTGTGACGGGACATGGAAGATCAGAAAACCACCGTCCAGGTTCTTCATGACCCTAGGTGGGAGTACGGCATCAGGTCTTTGTTTTTTTGAAACAGTGATAAATGGTGCCTGCGTATTGAGGATCCTCGAACCGTGCAGGCCTAGATTCTCACGGAAATACCTCATGCAAGTGACAACATTAAATTTCTTCTCAAATAATCTCAGTGGAACTGACGTATCGGAATTGCACTTAGCAATAGACGATTGCCTGTTGCTGTTTTAGTTTTCAGCTGTATGCGATTTGTCCTGGATTATTCGCTTGGAATTCTACCGCGACTGACGGAGAAATCAGAATCATATATTGATGACATGTCGTGATAAGGAAATGAGCGTAATTGATACTAGTATTGAGTTTTGCTACGGTCTGTCAGCTTCCAAATTCCAAAGACGTCATACAGGCGTGTGGATAGTATGCTGCCATTAGGACATTGTCCGCTTCTTAGCGCTGGGGCTTTATCGATTGAGAGAACTAACGCAATACGTGAATAAACGTTGCGTCGTAACTGGAGTCCCAGAGACGTCAACAATTGGCCATGACAGTTGTGCATGACGTGGGGAGGACCGCTGTCCGGCGCGATTTTTCCTGTTTGGGAAGAACGGGTAAAAGATTCCCGGCTCCTCGGCGAAGCGCCGATGCGCTTCCCCAGACTCTGCCCCAGAATTCTCCGCAGTTCCCGCCCGCCCTGTTCAATTGCCGTTGGGCCAATCGCAGTCTGTTCATTAGGAATCGCCTCGGCTCTCCCCCGCGGCCTCCAGCTGCCCAACATTTAGCGGGCGGTCCTGGGGTGCCTCTTTCTGGAATTTGCGCAGACGCCGGCTGTAGACGCTCGCCGGGCCCTTCCCAATGCGGCAAACGGGACCCGGGCCAAGCAATAATAGACCATGGGTTGGACCAAGGCTTGTCTCTGTACGGAGTACTGACATTTGAATACATAAATACATCACGCACGCCCATTGCTGGGCGTCACATAGGCATGGCCACCCCAGCCATTCGACTGTCCCTCTGTTTTGTACGATAAACTCCTTGCACAACCATACGCCATGGACCCAAATGTGGACACCGGAAAACCTTCTCGGCCGGTCAAAGAGGGACCGTCGGCAGAGCACGACGAAACCGCTGCTGCTATCCAAGGAACAGTCGAGTACGTTCTAGATCCAGTCTCGTATGGCCCAGGTGGCCTTCGAGGAATTTACCATTCCCCATATGTGTTCGGAACGGCGCTTTTAGCCTCACTGGGAGGCTTTTCAATGGGATATGACATGGGTGTTATTTCAGTCATTAATAGCATGGACCAATTCCATGCTGTCTTTCCATACGCCGAGTCGGGCTTTGGAGAGGGGTTGATGACTGGCATGTTACTGCTGGGCTCCTTTATCGGCTGCATCTTCATGCCTTATTTGGCAGACACCATTTCAAGGAAGTGGGCTTTGACTGTGGTTGTAATTATTTTTGATATTGGAGCTATTTTGCAGACTGCAGCTGTAAATTATGCTATGCTAGTGGTTGGGCGGTTCATTGGGGGCATCGGCGTGGGAACTCTCGCTATGGTACTTTGCCCCATCGCCACTAACCAGTTAACGCGTAGGAATTCACAAGTTGCTGACTTTGAGAAAATAATTAGGGTGCACCTCTTTACATCTCTGAGATAGCGCCTGCCAATATCCGAGGAACTTTGTTGGTACTTGAGTCCGTTGCCATCACGCTTGGTGTGGTCGTTGCTTTCTGGATTACGTTCGGTACGAAGTATATGGTCGGCGAAGCTTCATTTCGACTACCATTCGGCCTGCAAATGCTCACCGCAACGGCTTTGGGTGCTGGCATCCATTTCTTTCCGTATTCGCCGCGGTGGCTTGCCCTGGTCAATCGTGTAGACGAGTGCCGCTCGAGTCTCGCCAAGCTACGAGGCCTTCCCGAGACGGACGAGAGAGTAGAGGAGGAACATCGTGGTATCGTCGCTGAGATTCAGTTCCAGAAACTGGTTATGCAAAAACGACACCCCGGCGCGACTGGTATAAAGTTGGAGGTTCTCTCTTGGCTGGACCTTTTTAGCAGCAGAATGTGGAAAAGAACCGCTGTGGGATGCGGTGTCGGCTTCTTCCAACAGTTCTCTGGTATTAACGCATTTATTTATTACGCTCCTACACTTTTCAAATCCCTCGGTCAGTCCAACGAAAAGTCTCTGATTCTGTCTGGTGTTTTCGATATATTGCAATTCATCGCATCCTTGGTTTGCAGTGTAGTTGTCGATAATGCGGGTCGGCGATTTCTGGCTATTGGGGGTGGATTTGGCTGCTCCATTGCCTATGTAATCATCGCAGTCCTGTCAGGGCTCTACGGCAAAGATTGGGAGGCCCACGCATCTGCAGGATGGGCCTGTGTGGCAATGGCGTTTATCTTCATTATGATTTATGGAGTTTCGTACTCTCCCCTTGGATGGGCTCTACCAGCTGAGGTCTATCCAAACACTTCACGATCTAAGGGGGTTGCATTAGCGACATGCGTTATTTGGTTAAGCGACTTCATTGTTGGTCTAGTCACCCCGACCATGCTGGATAACATTGATTACGGGACGTACGTTTTCTTTGGGGGCATGTGCTTCTTGGCTGGTGTTTGGGCATTCTTCCTGGTCCCTGAGACTAGCGGCAAGACTTTGGAAGAGATTGATGAACTCTTTGGCGACTCAAGTGGGCAAGAAGAGTCACAAATCATCCGAGAAACTCTCTTTGCATCTGCTGGAAATGAGGATGTTACTAAGGTTGTTTGAATCTAGATTTGTTTTCGGTCCTTGGACGATCTCACAGACCACACAAGCAGTTAAAGGTGATCTGGATGACGACTATGGCATACCACTACGCATGCAGCATATGTTTGTAAAACATTTTTGGTCATTTGAGATGTTGTAGATCATGCTACGAATTATATGATACTACATAGAGCGTATTTACTAGAGATATTACATATAGAACGGAACCCGTCTCTTCTCCCCTTGTCAATGGATATATTTGTAGAGTATGTGGCGGAAATATGTGGGTTTTACGGCCCTTAAGAGTACCAGCTAATATGTACAACATTTGAAGCTTTAAGTGTACCATTCTAAATCCCCTATTCAACCGTTAGATCTTGATATTACTAGAATATATGTCTCTATCTATATCCTCCAATTACTTTAATTTTGCGGTTGAGTCGCCGGAAGATACTACATACGGCTCATGTCGGCTTACCAAATAGAGCCTGCCAGTAAATACTGTGTTCAACGAGTATACTAGATCTTTTAGATGAGTACTAGTCGCCAACTTTGCTACAATCTATAGAAATGCTCCTCTTCCTCGGTCGAGATGGACTCCAGACGAAGCTCAAGGTCAGCTAACATTATTAGGGCAAGTATTTAAGTAATTGTATTTGCATGATATAGTTTGTTCTTTTGTATCATATGAGCTAGACTTGCGTGGGTAACAGGCTCGCGCTATGAAGCTATATTTTCGTCATTCAAATGTTGGCTTGTTGCTGCTATGGACGGCTCGGAAGTGATGATATTTCCGTGGCCAAATACCCTGTTTTCCGGGCGCCAGGATTCCGTTCGGGTCAACTGCATCCTATGACTGAAGTCAGGGCTGCTTCAAGATATGTTTGAGGGGAGTGGTACCTTCAGCTTTTCGACAAATCTAACATACGAATGATCATTGAAGTCATTCAAGTCCGCAATCAAGTCTAAATATATAGTCAGCTAAATAAATTACACGATAAAATTTCTTACCCATGTGTTGAACGTGCCCGCGGTACATTCCGTAACCCCTCTTTTTGGACTCTTCGTGCAGTGCCATAAACAGCTTATGTATTAACTCTCTCTCTTTCTGGCTGTGCTGGTTATAGGTGTACATCCCGGTGATTATAACGTGCCGCTCGTGCATGAAGAAGTCGGTCATCAATTCCAACCCTGATTCTTCACAGAGCAGCTTTGCATGGCGCATCCATTCAAGAATACGCTTTCCAGATGACGGTACAATCGGGGCATAATCACCATGGGCGGCCTTGCCTACACCGCCATCTTTCAAAGGCCAGCTCATTAGTGGGATGGTCATAAGACTAGGAATTCCGACAAGCAAATTCCCTTCTTCAAGCGGAACAGATTTGGCATCTAGAAGCTCTCCATGATCTCAAGAGAAGCAATTCCCAGTAAACTTGCCAGTGGGGGCACTTTTTCCAAGAATATCCTGTATTTCATCAAAATGCGCCTGAATAACTCTCTTTGGTCCATATAGGCCAAACCGCGCAACCCAATAGCCCAGTTTGAGCTCATCCTGGAGTTCCTTGATGCGCCAATCTGGCATGGGTCCGTCACCTTTCCAGAAATCCCTGCGCCTGCCTTGAATACAGAGCGCCTCAACAACATTTCCAACCCACACAACGTTCGGAATGACACCATTTCGGCGAAGCAGACCTAATGTATCAACCATGACTTCCACGTCGTCGAACTCCGGCATGCTCAAAGTGCATGACATGTATGCAGAAGGCTGAGGGGTCATCCAGATACTCATTTTCGTAACAATTCCCAAGTTGCTCTGCCAGAACAAGCCCTCAACCGAGGGTCCGAACGTGAACTTGGAGATAAACGCGGACGGTGAGTTTGTGATCCCAAATTGCCCAGTCCGCACAACATCACCATCGGCAAGCATGACTTCGCACCCAGCCACACACTGATGATGGCTAGAATTCGATCCGAAGCCGGTACCGCGATCGACAGTCTGTCATTGGTATCTTGCCTCAGCGTCCAACATATGCTGGGATGCATTCTTGTATGTACTTACGTTCCCGACAACGCTCCCCCATCCTAGGGATGGCGTACTGGGCCAAACTTTCTTTTTGTGCTCAACACAGTAATTATACAGATCTGTCCAAGTCACGCCGGGTTCGACCACTGCATAATGAAGTTCATCGTTCACTTCCAAGATGCGTTTCATGCGATGCAGGTCCAAGGCAACTGACCCACGCAATACCGGGGCAGGGCCGCCGTAGCTGACATTAGTAATTTCACAATTAGCGGTTTGCACTTTGAGTTCAAACTAAACGGACCATACCCCAGATTCTTCCCTCTGGAGAATATCCATAACGGGAGCGAGTATTTATTGGCAATTTGTAAAACTTGTCGCAATTCCTCCATGGAGGCCGGCCTGGACACCCAAATTTAGCAAGATCACTTTCAACGACCGGAGAACCTCAGCATATCCGCACGTTACTGCTGCACTTGGAACTTTTCGCTTGGACTCATCGTCTTCGTACACATCATACGGATCGACATAGTGTGCCAGAGCATCACCAAGGAACACTGCGCCAACTCCAATCGCGGAAACAAGTTCCTTGATGCTTAGGTCAAAATTGCCCTTTGTCACGCCCACTGGTAGCACGGACGGGATTTTCGTCTTTGGAGGGGCGAAAGTCTGTTGATGGGCCACCTCATACTCTGGCCACGGATACGTCTTGGTAGGCGGCGAGGACGTCATGACAAGATTTTATTTATAGTCAGCGATGGAAAGAAGAGAGGTGAGGATGTGTGAGCTTTTATGCGATCACAGGTAGGGGAATCCATGTTCAGGGGAGAGCGAGTGCGGGGTGTATCAATTGATATCATCCAACACCTGCATCTTGGATGATTAGTGGTGACTGTCGGTTACGGGTACTACTACTGACGCGAGCCATAATATTCCACTAATCATTATTTATTATTATTCTTATTATATACAATATTTAAAAATTGCAACCTGATAATTACTTCTAAATTTCAATATTTTTTAATGTAATTTGAATTATGTATAATCTATCTACCATATCAATATTCTGTATTTTAAATCGAAAGTTTTGATGACTTCAAAATAGGTTATTAGAGGCCTTTATCTTGTAAAAAATCCCGTTTCGTAGGTTACACTTTTCAGATGAGTTAGCACTCTACACCTTTGCTGGTGGTATCACTTGCACGTGGAGGTTGATTGACGCAATATAATAGAAGACTATCTACCTAGTTGGTACTGGTAGGAATTGCTATCCAAGGATCCTCCATATTACATACATAGCACAAAGCAATCAATTAATCATGTTATTAGTTCTATTTTAGGGACTATTCATTACCTGCAATAGCTTATAAATCTTGCTTTGTCGCCGAATCAACTGTGATATCTCGAAATGTTTCAATGTTATTTTAGACTACATAGATGTATTTTAACTCACACATGCTAAAACACTTATGAAAACACTTCTCTCAAGAGATGGTCATTTAATTAGGGGCTATGCTAAATCAAATATGATCACATAGTCAGCATTTACTAACAAAGAACCCAACGAGTTCTCATATCGGTAAACTGCCAATTAAATCAAAATGGGGGGGAAGGAATATTAAGGTAATCTAGATATATTCCCACAAAAATATTTGTGAGATAGGTGGGGGTGAAATGGAATCAAAGCACCGCCAAAAGGGGAAGCTGCCTGCAACACACAAGAAAGCAAGAGAGTCCGGTGGTTCAGCACTAGTGTCGAAATCATCAGCTCAGGTCAAACACCGGAAAACACATTGGTTCCTTAGACTGTTTACTTGGCCCGTTTTTTAGGTTCGCTGGATCCTCTCCACCTTGCCAAACGGCTCTGCTTACCCTCCTGCCTCTTTCAACTTCTCCTCCGCCTTTTCAACATCCTTTTTTGTTTTCGAAACCTTACCCTTCACAGCTTCGATGTCGCCTTTACCGTCGCTGTATAGCTTCCATGTTTCTAACTTTTGATAGGCATCTGCTCCCTGGATAGAAAAGTCCACTTGAGCTTTAGGCAGTGGTTTGCCCGTCTCGTAGCCCCCAATATTTCTATTGATCTCTTCCTATAATTCAACAAAATTAGCAAAGCCCCCGGGAGAAGCAATATTCGCTCTTTATAGTATTAAATAGATGGTAAAGTACATACCGCGACTTTTACCATCTCTTCCCAATATGCTTCAATGCCTTTTTTATGCGACAACTCGTCCTTTAGGTCTTGAATGGAAGGCATGTTTCTTTTCCCATCACATGTCGGTCAACCAAGTACTATTAGAACATATGAGTTAGATTTTATTACCTGTGGGATATAAGCCTGTCGTATTTATCCAATAATGAGGAAAGCTTTGGTTTGGTGTTTGGTTTCGTTCACTGTCAACAAGAATGATAATTTGACAAAACTGCACTGAGGCTTGGAAGTTGTTTAAATAATTTCGCTGTGACTCAGTATTCTAGAATGATTCATTGGTATGGAAAATCGTCAGTTACACAACGGTGTCTGCGATTAGACGAAATAAAGTCATAGTTCATTGCGTGACTGGTTTGCTTTCCCTACCAGGCGGTATGAAACGTACTTCCTCTTATCTTGAGTCACTCTTTAACCACCTTTAAATGAGTCGGTTATTTTAAGAGATGATATTCTACATGTTTCACTTTTACTGTGTGACTGTTCCCAAGTTTGGCTTTGTAGAATTGGTGACTCCCGGCAACAGCCATGACTTATTGTAATGAGTCACTTATCAACTCAACAAGTAGTTTCACAGGGTTGTTCTACATATACTCCTCGAACAAATGAGTTATTTTTAGCGACTTGTTTTATTCTAACATCTGAATCAATTTTAAAAAATCTGTCTTGGGTGATGGTCCTTCAATTTTCGTTATTATAATGCTGTTGCTGTCATCCTTGCACTACCTATCGCAGGAATTTGGCATAATTTATAAATCAAAGCTTGACCATCCGTGGAAAGTCAACGCCTATTGTTGAAGAAATAGATGTTTAAATTTTTTGTTACGTCTGTGTAACCATGGCACGAATACGGATTTATTCATATTTTCATGATATTTATGGAACGATCCAGAACTCGAGGTTTAATGTTGGGTACATGTCAGATACAATCTCCACAAAGCCAAAACAAAACAAAAGAAAAAAGAAAAAAAAAGAGAGAGAGAAAAAGTAAAGCTCCCGTATTTTTAGGGGTATGAATTAATATTCGGAGAGGCCATGCATGCTCCGGTAGGAAACAACATTGAAACGGCATACCTGAAATCGTACAAGAGGCGACCTCATGTGTGGAGATCTAGACGTCAATAGTTTGCATTACACTTTAGATGCACGGGTCCTGTAGGATTTTATTTATTGGATAATAACTTGTCAATTATCTTCACTAGTTGTACTACATATTCTAACTAACTAACCCGTTTTGTTAGCGGTTAACGTTGATGCCGAGAGTTTGATTAAATATCATTTTACACGGATGAGTAAGTTTACTATAATGCCAAGATATAACTCAAAATATTATTTACGTATCCCTTGCCTTGGTTTGTGGCTTTGTGCTTGATATTAAGAGCATAGAAATTCTAGTTTCCTAAAACCACAGGTCCTCTTGCAGTCTTGAAAAAGCGTTTTTGTTTCTCACAACCCACTTTAAATTCTAGAAGGTGGCGTGATATTGAATGATATCCTATTCAAAAAACCTCAATTCCCTCCTGTGACGTTTTACTTTGTGGTCTCTCTTGTAAACCGGTGGCCACGGCTGACACGGCTCTGGCTGCCATGTCTTGGTCAAGCCCAACATCTCTTCTCGCCTCTGCTAACATAAGAGCATCGGCTTCGCCAGAATGGCTCTTGAATATGCGATCCATGTCTTCAAGAGTAGCTCCCTTGGTTTCGGGTAAGCAAAACCATACCCAAACAATTCCAGCTGCAAGAAAGACCGCGAAGAAAATGTATGTTCCCCATTCCCACGCAGCAAACATCGGAGGAACGAAGAAGGCGACGGCGAAGTTGTTTACCTGATAATTGAATACTTGGTTAGGACTGGCAGGTATAAAAATCGATAATTGGAATCGTACCCAGTTGCTAGAAGCCCCTATGGAAGCACCTTTTGCCCGAATGGACAAGGGGAAAATTTCAGATACCAGAGTCCAGGATGCCGGTCCCCACGTAGCACCAAATGCACCGACATAGATCCAGATGAAAGCCACGGCAGTCCAGCCGGCATTCGCGTGGTGCGGCCAGTCGTGTTGGAATTTTGCTACGATGATACTGGTAAGTACCATACACACCCACATGACAATAGATCCAAATAAAAGCATGGGTTTCCGTCCCACTCGGTCAATGATTGCCATTGCTGGGATCGTACAGACAAGAAACACGACACCTGTAACGCCTGTGGCAAGTAATGCCTGCGTTCCCCCAGTTAGACCTAGACTCACAAAAACATTGGATGCATAGTAAATAATCGAGTCGATACCACTCCACTGCTGGAAGAACATAACAAGCCACGCGGTTGCGACGCGCTTAAAGTTGGCCCATGTTCTAAGGATATTCCAATACTGCGCTACCTCATGCATCCACACACTTGTCTTCTCGCGGGCTCCAAGCGTTGGGAATGCCTTTGCAAATGCTCGCTGTTCAAACAGACATTGGGCTTTTATCTCTTTGGCTTCGATTTGGATAAGTTCGTGGTCAACAGGCAACTTGCGAAGGTATGCTAGTGTTTTGATAGCCTCACCTTCTCGATCATGATTCATGAGC
This sequence comes from Talaromyces sp. P118-02, assembly GCA_037040535.1. Taxonomy (NCBI): domain Eukaryota; kingdom Fungi; phylum Ascomycota; class Eurotiomycetes; order Eurotiales; family Trichocomaceae; genus Talaromyces; species Talaromyces sp. P118-02. The sequence goes on from JAXQGY010000030.1 coordinate 35,145, forward strand.
CATCGCGGAGAAAACGGCAGCCACCATATTCCCAATGCAAGGACAGCGGCAGGGATTCCTTGAATTATAGATGGAAGTCTCCATGCAAGGTCGGACTGCGTATCTCCAGTTCCCCCAATGTTGTTGCTGCCATACCCACACCAGAAAGAAAGCATGATTCCAAGAATGGTAGCGAACTGATAGAAAGACACCAGTAATCCGCGAAGTTCGGGAGGTGACAACTCGGCATTGTATAATGGTCTAATAAGTTAGAAAATACAAGTTTCATGTTGCTTGTGGAGTACGGAGAACATGCCCTACGCCACTAAAGGTCCCAACACCTAGGCCGGTAAAAAACCGACCTGCATATAACAACTGAGGCTTGTGGTATGTCGCACCACAGTAGAGATAGCTTCCCAGAACTACCCAGCAGCACGCTGTGAACATGGTATATTTGCGTGAAAACACTTCGCCAAAAACACCAGCTGTTAGAGAACCGACGATACCCCCGAGCTGCAAGACTGAGGTAAGCCATCCGGTCGCACTAGAGGATTGAACAACTGTAGGAAAATTTTCAGTGAAACGGTGCATGACCAGTGACTGGCCCAGCACTCCTTGCTGATATCCATATTCAAAGCCACCAAAGCTATGGCGGTTAGGAATGATCTGGCCGTAACATGGATCAGAGAAGGGGGCTTACGATGCAAAGAATGCAATGAGTAAGATCTTAGGGTTGTGTAAAAGGGTAGTCCATCTGTTTTGAAAGGCGATTTTGGTTCGCACGTCTGCTGAGGCCGAGAAAGAATTTGTTTCCATTTTGTCTGTGCTTTCGGCCCTCAAGTGCTCTGTGCGGTCTTTAGTCGGCGAATAAATTGTTCTTCAGCAGAGTTTCTTTGATTCTCTCAGTAACACTTGAGGCACCCCAGCTGTATTCGGCGTCAAAATATTCCAGATGTCAAATCTCCAAGACACATATATGTGCCTCCGACAAGGAAACACACCACGTGTTATACACGTTTGCTAGTGGTTTGAATTTCCCTATTTGGGAGTGTAACTGATTCTCTTTTCTCCAAATTTTAGCCGATGACTCAATGGGGCATAGATGCGGGGGACACCCCTGACGACGGGGTCCATGCCACACGCATTTACCCTAATCGAGCAAGCCCAACCGCTCGAGCAGTAACAGTAGTATCCGTGAATAATCGCGGGGAGCAGAATGCGGGGTTATCAATTGATGCGACCCAATAAGACATGGATCTATTTTCTTTCTAAACAGCCTTGTCCTCTGTCCTAATAATATGAATTGTAATTTCTACATGTCACGGGTTTGTATGGTTAACTGTGTGAGAGTCAAAGTTCATCAATTAATTGCCCATTTTCACCATTTTTCACATATTGTATCAAAATAAGCTAGGCTTTTGATTTATATCAGTCTAGCTTATATCAATTGATCCTCTTGGCCCTCAATGAAACCCGATCACGGATGTTGACCATGAGGTGTAATTTTAATAACAATCCTTTTATACCTCGTCATTGGGAATCCTCCCGGCCCGGAGCCTGTCACTTGCAGAATCAAATGGTATACTTGGCAAACGTACTGCTGTGCTTTGGCGCCGGCTCCCAATACTTTCTCACATGCCTCCGGCTGCTGTGGAAGATGCACCGTGGCGATCAGCCCGTCTCCCTCGGCTGGAACTGTTATGTTCCACGTCGCAACACTGTTTGATGGAGAAAATGTCACCTCGTTATACTTCATCCACGTCACACTAAGTGATTCTGAATGGCCCGTATCTTTGTCATAAGAGGCCGTGGCATCCAACGTGATATTTGACCCCGGACGAGCTTCAATCTCAAATGGAAGCGTATCGCATGTGCCGTTCAGGGATATTACTGGTGGGTGAGAAGTCTTTCCAGAGGAATTCAGGTCCATGGCTCCGAGGGTCCACTGCATGCGAGATGCAAATTCATTCTGATAAGCAAGTCGCCATCGCCAGAGGGTTGCTTGTGTAGTAATATGTTCTTTACCATCTCGTCCCACAACTGTGTCTTGTGTGTTTGCATATAGCTGCTGGCCAAGCGTCACGGCGGTGTATCTACCGCCCCAGCCACCATACTCAGGGTGCTCGGGCACATTGAGTCCATTTTGGAAAGTGAACAATAGCGATGGGGAGTCGCCTTCCATAGTGTACTCGACATCTGGGTAGAGCCGGCCCAATGGACCGATTTGAATATTCTCAGCAATCCATGCATTAGAGACGACGCTCATATCAGGACCTCCATTGTCATCCATAGCCATTCCTGTCCACGTTGCTTGCCCGTACTGGTTCCACCCATGGATAGACAGTATATATCTCAAGTTCGGGAATTGATGTCGAATCCAGAACCCGGTATCATCTTGATCGGATATGGAATATACGCTGAGCTTTGAGATAAAGGTATTCAAGTCATTTGACGACCTGCTTTTGCGTACGGACCACAATGCCTCAGCCAACGTATTGGCACCTCCCCAAACCATAACGAACAGCTTTTCTTTGGAGGCATCCACTGCCTTGATCATTAGCTCTGCACCTTCAGATATCTGGCCTCCACCCTCAAGGGCGTCAATCGCAAACGATCCATATGTTTTTGGGCCGCTCTTAACAAGTGAAAGTAAGTAGCTCGCAGTCGGAAAATGACCATCCGTATGACTTTGCAAGTTGGATCGAACAGTCTCGTAACTGTTAATAATGGTCTTCATCGACTCTGGCGAGGTTGTATCATTGAGCCACCAAGATGTAGTTGCCACTAGGCCTTCCACGGTGTACATGTCAGAATGTGTGAGCATTCGAATGAAGGACATGGTGTCATCTGGCTCGTTTGTGATATCGGATAAGACAAATATACGCACGCCATTACCAGAAGTGGTGCAATTCCTATCAGGTTGGTTAAGTGATGGTGCAGGGTGAGCCGAAATAACAGTGGCCAGCAGAGACACAACCAATCCGAATATCAACATTTCCATTGCCGTTGACTGAGTTACCTCCGTGTAGTAAAGACTATTAAACACTCAGTTTATACTTTCAAGGATGAAAAATAAGTACCCGTTTTATGATGGGTGTAAAAGGACGTTTATATAAAGAATTCAGATATTCTGGCAGCGCATTTCACGTTCCCAATGATTTGACATCTGGAGGCCTCAGTTTGAAGGTGGGGACAGATCCTGCGGGGTATTTTAATGTTTTTGCCCAGCATCTTTCAACAAAATAATAACATCATTTTAATACATGTTCCTATGCAGAAAGGGTGAGACTAGGTCGGTGGCTCGAACTTCCTTCTATGGTAAGTAGCCTGTGTGTTGCCTGCCGATCCTTGGTGGATACAATTCCATGTTCCCAGCATACGCAGTTATTTTAAAAAAGAGAACATGAAATAAAAACGCTGTGTACACATAGAAAGTTGAATGCACCTTTCTCTCTTTGCATTATGTGATTCCAGCTTCACTGACGCCCTATTGTCAGAAATCGCCCCTACCCCAAAACGTAGCACAGCAACTTTTCTACCCTATATTAAGATAACTTCTAGACCCGGTTATTATATAACAGCTGTAGCTGGTGGTTATTGTTGCCTATTTTGTAAAATGTTAACGGGTTGGAGAAATCAACAATTGACAATAAGTACACGGCGTAATGACTTCCTAACATCCCTGACATGAAAAGTAAACTTAAAATACTACTTTAATATTTAACCATCCTACATCGAAAGGACGACTGCCATCGCTTTTAAAAAGTCTATTAACATCTCTGCTAACACCATGTTATGTTTCTCGAAAAGTGTACGTCGGATTTGTTGTCAATCTTCGTAAGCCGTGGGTGAAAATTCCATGAACTACAAATATTTCGGCCAGGGCATAGCTAACATGATAATTCTCAGTAAAGTATGAGAAACTTGTATTTAGAACAAAGGCCTATTCAATAATGCACTAAGAATGACGGAGGTATTCCTCGATCAAGACTTTTCTCGGTTGACGATCTCCCAATACTTTCTAGCACTTTGAGATCGGAAAGTTTTTCCAAATCGAATCATCACAAGAAATACCAATGACGCAGCCAAGCCAATACATCCCGCCGAGATAAAACAGTTCTGATATCCCAGGTTTGTTAACCACGGAGTGATCCTATAAAATGGTGTATCAGTTTCATGTGCAATATTCGTCATTAATCTCCTGCGCCATCTTACCCGTAGCCAATTGCAAAAGACATGGTGTTGCGTACAAGGATAACAGTCACGAGTGCATCACTGCTAATGTCATGGTAACTGTCTACGAGGTAATTGATACTCAGCGTGACGCCCATTGTGGAAGTGAAAGCGAGTGAACCCATCCCAAATATTAAGCCGAACCAGTGGATACCGTGTTGAGCTCCCACCCCCCAAAGAATAAGGGATCCAGGTACAGTAATGATGCAGATAGCAAAGGGCCATAAGCGATGCTCGGATTCCATAATACCACCGTTGTGACGCGCAAGCTTGATTGTTAGCCAGTCACTCAGCCTACCAGAGACAAAAGCCGCAATAATAACTCCAATACAACAGGACAAGTAACTAAGGCCAACCATTGATGAAGGAAAGTTATAGGGCTCTGTGGAAAGGATAATAGACGCTGTGGCGTTAAGAATGCTGAACAAGACAAGATAAGAACCATATGAGAAACCTGCATAGAAGATAACCGGCCAGCCCAGGAACCTCAAGCTCTGCATGGCATGACGTATTATATTTTGGCTTGGATTGGGATGCCAAATTGAAAGTTTTTTGAAGTATTTCTTCGACACAGTAGAGCCGTCGACTGGGTTGGCAGTCTGTGGTGCCGAAGTGGCTAGTAGAACCTTTTCTTGGGAGGCTAGATCCGTGACTGGTAGGTCGGCGGCAACCTTTATATCACGGATATAGTTTGTTTCTTCCATAAATAATACCAGAAAAACCAGTACGGCGCCTAGGAACACGGCTGGCCAGTAGAACACCCATCTCCACCCCTGGTACTCTGCGATAAAGCCGCAGATTACAGGAGCAAAGTAGTTACTGCCTGCCAAAGCAAAGGCGTATATTCCCATATATGTTCCACGCTCATGGGTGAAATACTAATTTTTTTTTAGTTCCAGTTTTTTTTTTTTTTTTTTTTGTTGTTTTTTTTTTTTGTGTGTCGCAATTATTGAAGCGAATGTACACGTACCAAGTCAGTCACAGAGAGTTCCGGTAGAGCCTCGATCGGAGCGACGAAGAACCCTTGTAGTATGCATTTTGCAATCCATTCACCATTGCTTCTGACATATGCACTTTGAATAAATCAGCATATTTTTCAACATGGAAAAGAGGGCCTTTAAGTGGGTCTTTGAACAGCAATGCATTACCTCCAAACAGATGTACCCTAAGAAGCTTCCATTAGCTTTGAAAGAAAATATTAACGAACATGGCGTGTCTTACAATTCCTCCCGCTACGGAAATGAGAAAAACTATACGTTTGCCATACCTCAGGGAAAAGGGCTGCCAAAACAGAAGTCCCCAACCCAGAAATAGAAACATGTACCCGGTTCCTTGGTTCAATGTAGCGGTGGATACTCCAGTGACCTCAGAAAGAGGAACAAGCACAGAGTAAACAGTTGACACCGATATACCAGCAAACCAAGTATACCTATGATAATGGTCAACCTTTGGTACCACAAATATCATCATCCCTTGTTTGATTTAGTTGGGGTATCTCACAAGTTCTGGCAGATGAGTGACAGCAGTTTGCGACGAGGGGCCCAATTCAGAGGATCATTTGGATCGTTCGAAGGAGTTGGATCCAGGACAATGTCGCGATTTGTATGAGCATGGCGAGAACGCACAGTGTGATCCAAATCTACCAGGTGAACAGTGCCAGGGATAGCAACTTCACGCGATCCTGTGGTATTCGTACCATCATTGTACATGGTGACAGGGAAATAGCAATTGAATAGTGTTTATATCTGATGATTATTGTGAAAATCGAGGATGATCCCATCTCCACGTTGCATTCTTCTTTGGTCACACGAAGCTGACTATTGTTTGTGCTGAGTAAGCGCATAGATAAGGCGCACCCAATGGAATGAGCCAATGGGCTTGTGAGAAATTGGGATTTAAGAGATATGATAATACCAGGTTTTTATTTATTGCGTCTAGAAATTTTTTTCAAAAAATTGGAACAATGGAAGAAAGAATAGGAGAAACGGGCTAGTTGAAGCGCGATCAACTACATGGCACCAGTCTGGGTGTTCAAGCAGTCTTCGATATGCAGTGAATAATACCCGAATATATCGCGACTATCTGTCCATGGAATAAAACGATATTGACATCAACTGGTCACTTGACCCTCTAACCAACTTAGAAGCCTAAGCTGTATTCGGTTATTACTATCTTCAGAAAGGGTTAGAAATGAATTTCATTTTAAAAGCGATCGCAAAGTGTTAGCATAAAGCTTTTGATCATCTAGTTCCCGGGATAATCTTAAGCTCTTATGCTTCATTTGAATAGTCTTAATATAGTCCTAATAGGAAGTAGCCTATAAATGAGGGGGTTATGCAGAAATGTGGCATATCGCTCGCGCCAAGCGAGTGGTTTCCGCCTGCCCTTGATCAAATCGGGGATGCTACTAAGGGTCATTACAAAAGATTAATAAATAAAACTATAGTTTACTTATAGTATAAAATATTGACTCTATTAGATTTAGCTTTATAGATTGTGTAAGATAAAACTGCTAACTAAGCGGTCTTGGAATCAAGAAGTGGAAACTCTCGCTCATGCGAGCAATCCTTTAAATTCACGCGCCTGTATACACCTAAGGTGGTTAATGTTAACCTAATGCATGCTTACATAACGATCAGGCTGATCAAAAAGCTGGACCTATTAATTCCTCACTGGTATCGCCGTGCCCCCCGCACCATTGCCCTTGAACAGTAACCGACTGCTCGTCCAAGATGAGCAGGAGCTGCTAGACATTGCGAACGACAGTCTAGAGACTGCGGAGGAGTTAAAGGCCGAGTTAGACAAGATAGCAGGCACATTGGCCAAGGGAAAGCATGCCGCCGCCTTCCGTGGATGGCTCAAAGCTGCCCTGGGTGGGAAAAGGACGATCGAGAGATTGGAGAAAGTGATGAATGATCGTCAACAGATTGTGGAGAATCGACTCATAGTTCGCATCTGGTAGCTACACGCCCATTTACGGCATTGTCGTGATGAATCCTTTACTGACGCAGTCTACAGCAACAAGAACGATGCACTCCTGCTCGAACAACAAGCCAATTTTAGCAGGCTCGACCGGGCATTACAAGGCTTCATTGAAGGCTGTGCCAGCAACCAGACGACTCTTGACCAACTCATTCAGAGAGGGTTTCTTACCACGACGACACATATCGATAGTAAGATGGAAACTCTTGAGCAGTCGGTTGAAGCCAGCTTTTTCTCCGGAACAAGCGAGCTCCAGGACAACATATCGTCTCGTTTACAAGAGCATACACTCAACCGGATTGAAAACCAAGAGCATGAGCTGTTGGAAAGCCTGAAACATGGTGCAATGAAACATTCGACGGAATCGTATTATAGACAATCATGGCGATACCTTTTCTTGGATCTTCCATACTCAAGACAGCAATAGTGATGTTGATAACCAGGTATAGGAAGAGCGGCTTTACTTCATACTTATGTGATTATCACGCTGACTTTCTTACGTAGGATGGATTTGTGGATTGGCTGTAATTCTCTAGGCAACGTCCATACTGGATCAGTGGCAAAGCAGGCTCGGGAAAGAGCGTCTTGATGAAGTTTTTGGTCGACAATCCGCACACCCAGTCCATCCTGATGATGCACACGGAACCACCATCATCTTATCCCATTTTCTATGGACTGCAGGGCATTCACTTGAACTAAATATGCAAGGGCTCCTTTGCTCTTTGATCCACCAACTCTTAGTCAATAAGCCAGATCTCTGTCGGGTCGTTTTGGAGAAGATTCCCGCCTCAAGGCAGAAGAGATTTCCCGGCGATTGGTCCACCAACGAACTCCGTGCTGTTTCTGTTGGTGTGATTGCGGCCTGTGGACAGCATGTTTGCATCTTCCTGGACGGTCTTGATGAAATGGACGACTACATGGCCCTGATAGACCTTCTCGATGAACTGTGTGTTCTACCGCGGCTGTAGGTATGCGTCTCGAGTCGACTAGAGCCTGCGTTGCAACGACGCTTTCGCAGCTACCCCCAGCTTCGCGTGCAGGATTTGACCCGACTCGATATCGAAAAGTACGCCCACGATACTCTGCACAGGTTACGCGTCGATGACGCAGAAACTATCAACCGCCTGGTGTCCACCATCTGTTCCAAGGCGGACGGGGTATTCCTATGGGTCGCTTTGGCCCTGAAGAGCGTTCAGACAGGGTATGATAACCACGACGACCCGGCCGAGCTGAAACTCCGCCTGGAATCCCTCCCCAACGATCTTAATACGCTCTACCAACAGATGTGGCGACGGCTCAACGACAGTGAAGCTGTCTATCGGGAAACAGCCGCTCGATATTTCAACCTCATGTTGGAATGTGTAGGCAGTCTAGATCTCACCGAAATAGCGAGCCCGTTGCTACTAGCTCTAGCACTGCATCCACCACTGGCAGCCGCGGTTGTGACAAAGGATATCGAATTCTGGGAGGAGACATTAGACAGGGAATGCGAGACAATATCGATGAGGTTGCCGATTCGGTGTGCAGGCTTACTGGAAGTGACTGCGGATGGGACTGTGACACTCATACGTCGGTCAGCCCAGGAATTTCTCATGAACACGCCAGAGGGTCAACGCATACGCCGCGCAGACCCATCGCCACGCGAAACTCATCGTCTGAACCTCATACAGGGATTTCTTGGCTGGCGCAAAATTCACATAGGCGCTGATAGGTCGAGGCTCCCTGCACGTATCCTTAACCTCTGCCACCCCCTCCGCCCGTTCGAAGATGCGACTACATTCTTTAGCTTGTGCCAGGAGTTTTTATCTGTAGAAAGTGCGGAAAAACTGTTAAGTCTCGCATAAGCGCTCTATTCAACGGGGGCATGGATCTTTGAGAGTCGTTTCCTTTGCCTGCACCCGGATTTCTTGGGCGCGGTCGCCCGCGGGGGATTCTTTGCCCAGGCACGAGCCAGGTTTGCCCAGCTCGCCGGCGATGCTCCCCGCGGCATGAGGATTTCGGGCATGTACCAGGCATATATCCTGGAATCTGTGTTCAGCGCAGTCGGATGGGGTATAGTGGTGTCCGCCCATGATCTTGCTTTCTTTTGCGCGCTTGGCAAAACGTCCTCCACCCAACACGCCAGGCATAGCACTATCAACTTGGATCAATCACTTGTTACACCTGGAGAACAACTCCCTCCATTCTATATCACCTGCGATCCGTTGGAGCTTCTTCTGGAAACGTCAATTGGTGACGACGGCATGCCGGGAAAATACAACTCTCTGGATCTTATGATCAGCCTTCTCGAAGGGGGCTACAGTCTCTTCAACCGGAGAGTCATCTTACTCAAGGGCTCCGCGCCCAAGCTGTCAGACGCATTTCAATACCAAGACTTCAACTATCCAAGATTCTTTCCAGGAGGAACGTTGTTGATTGAAGTGAATACCTCCTATCTTTTAACCCTCTTCGTACGGCTGCTAGCTAGCCAGCAGTCACTCTTCCCGTATATTGTCGATTTTCCCGCGTTATTTAAAAGACTGAATACTGCGGTGGAAAACTTAACAACGCCAGCGTTTTCACTACTGCGTGCCTTTGTTCCAGAGTATACCAGAGCTGATGATATACACCCCGAGACCAGACCTGCCGAGGAGGATTCCCAGGATGTTCATGGCGAATATGGAGACCCCGAGGATGAGCAGTCCGACGAGGAAGATCTTGGAAGCGAGGAGGATTTCGACAGTGGTTACTACGATAGTAACGACTCGGAACAGAAATCCTGGGCCGGCTCCGCGGAAGTACCCATCCCTTGTAACGACAATGATAGTAATGCTGTTCTTGCCGGCCTGTACGGCGATATCTTCACCTCCATTACGCTTGATCGGGACGGCAGCCTGACCGGGAGGCTGGAGATTCCCGACCTCGAGTCCAAGCTTCGGCAGATCTCGCCAAATACCAGACGTTCCACGGTGCAGGAGCTGGAAGAAGCATTGATCCAAGATGGGTTTCTGGTGCCATGGAGCGACGGACCGGATGTCTGGCCGCCCAGTGTTTATTAACTTGATCCTGCGTGCGATGAGGGTGGGGCGTGAGATATATTTGTCACAGACATCTAATGCTAGACGTCTCGAGGTGGAACCCTATCAAATAAACCAAGGAGTAGTAGTATTCAGCATGGCCGGATTCCACCATTGAAACACTCGGCGGCAGCCTGCGTCTGCTTGCAAGTCTTTTCGCTTCCATAGCGACTCAATAATATTCCTGAGTACAAAGACGTTTCCAATTTTGCGGTCTTGGTCCATTTGGTCCAGTTTTTCAAGAATGGTTATCCTATGTTTGTCTGTCTCCGCTTCACATGCCAGAACAAACAGTGGCCATGGGCTGGTGCAAATTGGAAGCTCCTCTAGTATTTGAAACGCTTGCTGAACATAAATGGATATTCGAGGAATGGTTTTCGTTTCTGCATCTATCCGCAAGAGATAAATGAGAGCCGCCATGCGATAAAAATCAGCCGTGTTGAGAATTCTGATTTTTTCACGTTGCATAACGTCACTCTTATCGTCTTCAGTTGATTCTGTGTGCTGCGACATTAGTAGCAACTGAGACTCAATTTTTTTGAGCTTGTCTGTGGATCGACCAATCCGTATACCATCACGTAATAGGTTTATATGGCGAATAATGTTGAGAAGTTCCAAAGAACAACCAACGGAACCGATAATCTTTGGTAGATAGTTAGTAATTGGTCATGGTAAAAAGGACGCACAATGCAAAAGGGTTTCAGCTGTCCTCACCTCTGAGCTACTAGAATTCTCAGAGCAAGAATCTAATACTGGTGACTTTTCATCGGCGAAATGGCTACAAAACTGGCTAAAGCCTCCAAACACTTCATGGTAAAGGTACCATGTGAAGAGGAAACTGGACGTGGTATTCCGGCTTTTGGTGCTTGCAAGACGCCGGAGAATATATTTTGCACCATTCAAATGAATATGCCAGTTCTCCTCGGTTTCATCAAAAACCTAATTTCAGAAATGAGCTAACAGAACACATTTAAAAACTACGCGAAATTTGGTGTTTTCAAACTTACACTATATACGCAGGGCATCAGAGAGGCAGCAAGTTGGGTATTTGCTACACCTAAGCTCCCTGGTGTGTGCTCGCTTGCAAGGGATTTGGATAAAGACCGAAGAGCCTTGGTCTTGAACGGCAGTGCTGCCTGCATGCCAAATCGATGAAAAAACGAAACGGCCAGAATGGCGTTCAGCAACGCGGTTGAGGCCTCATATGAGTGGGAGAGAGCACGGGGGAGCAGCTCTATTCGAAATCCGTTTTTTGTGTCTATTGTCGATATCATGCTGGATATTCTGTGTTCGTCTAGTAGTGCCCATTGTAATTAGCAGAAATACAAACTTTGACCACAAGCCTGCAGAGTAAATCCAATGCAAGCTTTCTCTTTTCATCTTACAGTACAATAGCAACTCTGCAGCATCGCCGGAAATGTCGGATGGCCACGGCGAGATGCTGCGCGGAGCAGGGCACATGAGACGATTCTTTCTTTCTGAGGATAATTGAAGGATAGTGTTCGAGCGAAGTGCGGGTGTCAGATCGTCATAGCTGGTGTTCAAGAACTGTTGCCCATAGAGGGTTCCAGAGCCAGAGGCCAGCAGGTCAACAGCATCTGCTGGCAGTACGACTTGGCCGGATTTTCGTCTGCCATCGTGTTGATCCGGCCACACCAGTTGAAGACCGTACCCCAGGCAGTGTCTGCTGGTTCGCACACAATTCTGACAAGATGGGAGTTGTTTGTCACAACCTATTTTTCGTTCTATGCACTTTGGATTAGTATAAATGTGCAATTGGCGATTGATGATACTCGTTTGAGGTCTTCTAGTATTTCTTACTCTTGCATGTTCGGCAGCCTTGAGTAGCCTTCATTTCACTCTGCGTGGATTAACAACGATAAAATATAGTTGCACATCTGTGTGGCGCCTTTTTTTAACAGTCGCACTGTCATTGACAAATAAATGAGACCCTGAACGGCTGAAGAATTTCGCTCTAAGCCAAGTATCCGCCAAATTCCGCGCTATTAGCCAATTATTACTGTGGAACCTGTCTAAAAACAACCAAAAGAAACGGCGGGTAAGCTGCTTATATAGAGGAGTTGCTTGTGAGAAGGTGTAAGAAGTACGCCCAATTCAATGTTCATATAGGAATTATATAGAAAATCAATGTCAATTCGTACGGAAATAATATTTGCAGCCTTTTAATTATTAAAAGACTTTCAACGAGGGAGTGATCAATTAATTAGGTCGTAAGAAATTTCTTAGTTAACACGGCCGCACATGACTTTGTTCCTTATTGTAAGAAGTACATACCAAGATTTGATGACATTCTCTACTGTAGAGGGAACAGGAAATTAATTTACAAGCCAGCAGAAATGAAAAATCCCAGGGACGACATCTGGAACATGTATCGTGAGGCAGACAGACACATGGCAAAATGACAAATGTCCCCAGCAAACGCTAGCATGATTTCTATTCGTGGCATTCGCCCCATCGGCATTTCTGACCAACCAGACAGTTTGATGCTCGTATGAACTAGTGCTAGACTGACTATAGCTCTTTATTCTCGGCCTCGGGTTGGATGTTCCACCGTTGTTCCACGTTGTCCCACCAGTATGGGCCTCGACCTCGTTGCATGATTGCAGGCTTGGCTTTGATCGTCAGTCAGCTTTCGATAGGCTAATCAATAACTGCGTAACACATGCAAAGTGCGATAGCCAGGGGACATTTAGTCAAATATTAACCTTCTGAGCACTAAAAATAAAGGGACCAATACGCGTCTGCCTAATTCATCTCTGACCAGCACAGCCCCGCGCGCTTTGTCGCCGAGATACGGCTTCTTCTGACCGCAACTTCATCGACGCATATCTGCATCATCTACTTTACGCGACAGAGGACCATATTTCATATGGGTTACGAGTGGGCATTGCCGCAGCTGCGGCGAGTTCTGCCGTTGGACGACAGCGAACTCCTGCAGGTTCTCGCTCGTGCTGGCGATCTCCCCGATTCAAAGGCTGCCGGATATTTCCAAAGCTTGCTGGGCGAATCTCCCGAAGCTCTGGAATTTATGGCTTTCTTTGCAGCTCGTCGCGCAGAACTATCACACTCCGGAACCAGCAAACCCCGCTATGTATCTTCCTCGGCGGCATGCAAGGACCCCGTCCATGGTTTTACAAACACAAGACCACACAATATGCCACCGTTTCAAACCGGTTCGCAAATGCCTGCTGTGCGCCATCACACCAACGCGGTGATCGAGGCTGGGAAGTGGCGTGCGAGAGACGAGGTAACCCGATACGCGCATTGCCAATGAATGGTGCTAATAGCTAGCCTACAGCAAGAGATGCAGCAAAGGCTTCAGGACCTTCGTTATCAATATCGCATTTACAACAGTGACATCGAACCAGAGCACGAAGCAGATTATTGGTGTTCATGCCCCATCCACCAGTACCGCCAACTAAAGTGGAATCGGCGAGGAGTACAGGAAATGTGGTCAAAGGCTGTCATGTATCCAGGTATGCCGCAATGCAGCTCCGCGCATGCTATTTTTCGAACTGATTGATCGCGTAAAAAGGGGAAAGACATTACAACGACCTCCAAAACGGCTTCGGTTTCTTTACTAACCCATACTCATTCCGAGTGGTCTCGCCGTACGGATATGCGCAGCAAGGTTTCTGGGCTATGCCACAGCCCAACCCATTATACCATGCGAGGGCGATTCGTGAAACCATTGCTTTGAATTCGCAGCTGAATGCAGAGGCTCAGACCAAGGTCGATTCTCAAGAGCCGAAACAGAACATTTGGGAAGAGGAGGCTTTATCCGACGCCCTGGCAGATATGGAGTTGAAGGACAGGAAGTCAAAGGATTTTGAGAAGAGAACTTCCATCGACAAGTCAGGAGGGCAAGCCTCTGGTAAAAAACGACACAGTCGCTTTCCTTCCTCCAAAAGCTTCAATCTGGGGAGCCTCAAACGAGCCGTTGGTGTTAAATCGACCGAACAAAAGACCATTGAGAAAGCCAGAGATCTTCGAGAGGCAATCATCGCAGAGGAGCGGGGGCGATGGCCCAACGAGCAGTGGCATCAAATTGTGAGGGCATACCAAGAGAAAGTGGGCATGGCTACGAAAATTGCCAATCTTCGAACCCATCGGCCTCTTCAATACTTGCACTTGCTTAGAGCAGGGTATTTTGAGCCAATTCCTGTGGCATGGGCAAACCAGGCATCAAACCCATTGAAATTCAGTGTTGAAGCAGCATCTGGTTGGCGAGGGATTACCCCAGCTTGGCGCGGCTTCGAGGATATTGCAGAAGAACGATTATATTGGGTACTCAACCATCGAGACGGCAGTGCTGGTATGCGAATGAAGCCCGACTTCATTTCCGAGATGACCATGGCCCAGGCTAGAATGGCCAAGGCAGTCGAACCACCACCATTGTACTATTCGGCCACCGATACCTGTCGACTGCAGCACACATCAGAATCATACAGCAAGCAGGTCATGCCAGCCCCATTTCGACCGTACGATAGCCCTGAAAAGCCGACTGACGACACCATGATTCTCTTAGACGTCTCGGGGTCCATGAGCTTTGATCCTGTGCGACCGGTCTATAACCAATACCTCATCACCAACTACGTGAACTCGTCTCAGCCTAAAAACGGAGGTAGGCATGAAAATCATCTCCACATTGTAACGCAAAGCTAACTGTAATTAGACGTCGCGAAGGCTATTATTCGGCGGTTTGCTGATGCGATGGCGAACCATGATCATCAATACAATGGCTATGATTTAGTCACTTTTGCCAACGAGTCGCATCACATTGGTAAAATCAGTCATAAGAATTTCGATGCAATGTGGTGCAACAATGTAAGCTTCGGAGGGGGAACCCGAGTTATGACGGGGTGGCAAAAGGTCAAGGAGCTCCATTTTCAGAAACATTCGGAGTCGGCGACCCATCACCCTATCTATGGATGGCAAGCAGGGCCCAGCACCCCGATACTTCGACTGTTGCTGCTGCTAGACGGTGAAGCCACTGATATGGATGAGTTTGAGCTGGATCTACTGGGCCTCTCATGGGCCCATGTAACTATCTTTCTCATCGGAGTCGACGGATGCCCTCATCACCATCGGCATGCGAATGAATTACAACGAATCAGCGACTTCAACCACCATGTTTCTTTCGTCGATGCTCAGGGAAACTGTCCCGAACGATTTGTCACGCATGAATTACTCAAACGCCATCTAGGCTACGACGTGTCAATGCAAGAGTTTGAGAGTATGGAGGAGCTTCCTCCGTATTCCGAGCAGTGATGACTATTTTTGCGATTTTTAATGTACTATTACGAATTGTGGTTTCTATCAGCTTCGATACCCCGCACTAAACTTAGTTTCCTGCTATGTGGCGAATAAATACCTATCATTGATGTTGTTTATGTATCGCGTAAACAATATAGATAACAATACAGATCGTAAGCGATTAAATATTAGCCTCGCCACTTCAGATGTTCATCATGCCTAAACAAACATTGAACACCGAGTCCCGCCAAGTTTTCCAGATTCTCGCTGCAGTAAAATTAATATAAGTTGCTTTGTGATATATCACTTCTTCTGCTGTCTGGCCCGAGGCTTCGGGTCACATCAGCGTGCGGCTTACCGGCGCCCGCCACGTCTGCAAGGGATGGTTATATTGATCTGTTCAGCGGCAAATAATTGAATAATTGACAGGTTAGTGCGCACTACAGGCTATTTCCAGCAATCGCCTAGCGCAAACACTGGACCCTCATGCCTGGTGATGCAAATAATCGGACTTGTCGACAAATCGCATGCAAACCTGTCGCCGCATGCAAGGTTGATATATCGATTGAACCATCCGGGCGATCTCCGGTTGCTCTATCGTTCCCTCCACATGCAACTCTAATGCTGGAGACTCATGAGCCCAAAGGAGTCGTGTCATAGCATGTGCCTCCCTTGGCTGGGCCCAATGCTGACTTCCCTTGCCGAACCCATACGCCTGTGCACCATACAACTTCCAGTAGAGATGTAGTTAGTCCATCTCATCTAAATATGTCAAAACTCTTAAAGTTAATTTTGGACAATCTTTTAGTCCTGTCATATCCGATTCGCACACCCTTGTTATCTTGAAGAAGAGTGAGCAGATCGGATATGACGATTCCCAGCCTTCGTTTGTGCTAACCCTTGCTATTTATTTATTATTGATGCTCCCATATCCCCCGGCCTGAATAGCACTGCTAGATTTTTCACTTGAGACAGCAGTATTGGCATATTGTCGCCAAACCGATGACATCGACAATACCAACACCGACCCCAACCCCAACTCCAGCTGGTGTCACTTCAACTTTACCTCCGGCATACTCCCATGACAACTTGCGCCATGTGGTCATTACAGCAACTTGTTTCGCATTCATTTTGTCAACCTGTTCCGTCGGCTTTCGGTTAGGTTCTAGGGTGATAAATGGCAAGGGGTTCTTCTTGGACGATTTTCTCATTGTCGGCGCCTTGGTGAGATTTGATTCTCCCAGCCTGATGGAAATTTCGACATGCTAATTTCTACTCAAAGTTATTTGAGTATGGCATTACTATCGCGGGCATAGTTCGTGAGTGGTCCAATTGTTTTTCTGCCCAAAACACTCTTGCTAACGTGATTGTAGTTCTATATCATGGACTTGGTCAGCACGTTGAGTTCGTAGCTCCAGATGCCTTGACTGTCTACTTGAAGGTAACATATTGTCAAGATAGTGATCTGAACGAAGAGTGGCTAATCCTCACAGACACTGTTCACCGGGTCATTTCTCTATACTGGATGTATTGTCTGCATCAAGTTATCTATACTCGCATTATACTATAGGTTATTCCCCACAAAACTCATGATAAGGTCTGTATGGGTTGTCAGCATGATTGTTATTCTTTGGGGATTCGGCGTGATTCTTGTTGGTTCATTAATCTGCATTCCGACGCAAAAGCTCTGGGAACCTACAATACCTGGCGGCTGCATCGACTTGTCAAAGTTCTACTACGGCCTCCAAATCCCCAACATCGTTACCGATGCCATCATCCTGCTGATGCCAATGAAAGTCGTTTGGGGTCTGCCGATTTCCAAAACTCAAAAAGGCTTACTGTCGGGTATTTTTGTCGTTGGTATTTTGACCTTTATTTTTGATATTGTCCGACTCGTGGCCTTGATTGATCTTTCCAAAAGCGGCCCGGATGCCACATGTGAGAATACCCTCCTGACAAGAACACCTGCAGTGGAACTTGATACTCATGAGACCCTACAGACAACCAAGTCCAGAGTTCGGTATGGACCTGTATTGAACCCGCCGTGGGTATCACAGCAGCCTGTCTTTCCAACATGCGCCCAATATTCAAAGTGGCTCATGACAAGGTCTGGGTTAGTTTGACGTCCACCTTCACTGGCTCCAAAACCGGACGCTCAGGGAGCCGGAATTTGCGAAACAAAAATTCCGAACTCAGTAATGGGTCTGGAGATTCGAATCCATCGTCAGAGCGCAGCGAGGGCACTTATGCGGCTGATGAGGAGAAGGGTGCGGTACCTTGTCTTCCTAAGACTAATGTGTGATGCTATCATTCACAATGGCGTTTTTTTCATTGAAGCAACTTATAATAACTGTCAAGATATCGAAGGTTCAAAGTTTTATAGTTATTAATTAATGTATCTATTCCGCGCGTGTTTTTTACTATCTTCCAAGCTCTAAATCCAAGAAAATGGCTATGACTCAGTGTTCTCTTCCATCAGTAAATTCGCATATCTTCGTTTCTTGTGTAGATTTATTTTCTTTAGCAGCACGGCCTATTATCCATTACACAGGCAAGTCAATGGTACTATGTGCATCGAATATGGAATCTACAAACTCGGGTGACTTGGAAAAAGTGACAACACAATGACCACGAAAAAGGATAACCCGAGCCACTAACCTTAGTATTTAAAAGGAAACAAGACGTTATCCACCAAATATAATGCCAAGAGGTATCGAAAAATTCCGGAAAAAATAAAGTAAGGCTCGTCGGGAATGTCCTGCGATTCCCGACTGCTTATCATTCCCGACGTACCAAGGGCTATTTCCGATTTCTTTCCCGACGGTTGACTTTTTGTTGAGAAACCCCCTGTTGCGTCTCAATTAATAATTAATATATTCCACTTTAAGTGAAATGCCATTTTATCTCCGTCTACAAACCTTCACATTGATCTTTTCTGGTTGACAACCTTCGACTTTGTTGACCCCGTTGCAATTAACCTCGCTCCGTTCATTGGATATTTATCAGAAAACAGTGTTATCGAAAGAAGGGCTGCGCATACTACTTACAACCATGCCTATCTCTGAGTCCGATGCTGGGGAGTCCTCCCTTAAGTATAGTTTCATGGACGACTATAGCGAAGGAGCTCATCCCCAAATCCTCGACTCTCTCCTTCGTAATAATCACACGCAACAAACCTCGTACGGAAAAGACCACTTCTGTGACAAAGCAAGAAAGGCGATTAGACACCATCTTGGGTGCAGCGAGGGCGAAGTCGATATTCACTTTGTGCCCAGCGGAACTTCGGCAAACCTCATTTCGATCGCCAGTTGTCTTCGCCCTTATGAGGCTGTTATTGCTGTGGATTCTGGTCATATCGTGAGCAAAGAAGCAGGGGCAATCGAGGCAACTGGCCACAAGATCATCCAGGTGCCTGCAGTAAATGGGAAAATGACGCCGGCCAACCTTGAAAAGGCCTTTCAACAAAACCAATTCGCTCCCCACATGGCAAAACCTCGTCTAGTATACATCTCTAATGCCTCCGAAGTTGGTACGGTGTACACCAAATCAGAACTGTGCCAGATTTCCGAAACGTGTCGACGACTTAAGCTGTTATTATTGATGGATGGTGCACGGATTGGGGCCGCTTTATCGTCGCACAAGAATGACATGAGTTGGAGAGATATTGTTGACTTTACCGATATATTCTGGATTGGTGGTACCAAACTAGGTGCTTTGCTGGGAGAGGCCATTGTGATCAAAAACCCACGAATCGCGGAAGACTTTATCTACCATATCAAGCAGCATGGTGCTTTGCTGGCCAAGGGACGAGTGATAGGCATTCAATTCTCAGAATTGTTCGGCTCCAATTTATTTCTTGAATTGGGGGCCCATGCCAATGCCATGGCGCAGCGGATATCAACTCATCTGACCGAGCTCGGATTTACGTTGTGTGCCGAGACTGAAACAAACCAAGTTTTCGCGAAGCTTCCTTTGGCTCTTGTGAACCACTTGCAAAACAAGTTCTATTTTTATATCTGGGAAGAAACCGGAGATGGTTGTGCAGTAGTGAGGTTTGTTACATCTTGGGCTACCGAAGCCATGCAAGTTGACAAACTCAATGCATGCATAACCCAGGGATTGGTGCTAATGTAGTGCTTTGAAGGGGCCTTTTTTTTGTTTGGGTTCAGCTGATCAAGAGAGGTCGGTAACTAGTTATGATCACTTTGTTAAGATACATATGTTAACGCCGGGGAATAATTTATTTACAATGTCTTCGAGTGCCGGCTGATGAGGATTCGGTGAGCCAGTTTCCTCCTCTCCTGGAAGATGGCCCCGAGGCTTCCGAGGAATCGTAGAGACACATTGAACACTGTGCTCCGTACACAGTTTACAGGAATGCGAATACACTTCCGCCGGCGAATCTTGCAACTGATGGAAGCCCTTTCTCTCAACTGGCCAGGCACTCGCCGGCGACTTTTGCTCGAGGGCATTGGTACGGCAGCTGGACACAGTCGGTGGCCAAGCCCGCCATGGTCCAAATCTCTCGTGAGAAGACAAGCAACGAATTGCCGACGTCAACCAACGCGTGGGTGTACTTCCGAAGTCGTCGGAATAACGTGGGAATTGAGGCACAGCTGGCAGACGAGCGCATCGTACGGGCGCTCAACGGTGGCCAAAATTACAAGCGGAAACGCGGCCGTATTCAATCCCATTTCTAGACAGCGATGTACGAAGTTACGTTACGGAGTACAGGTCTTCGGATTTAAAGGGTGGTACACGAGCAAAGTCTACCCAGCGATTCAGTAGGATAATTATTCATAAAAGGGAATGTAATGCCACAATAACAGTGCTTAGTCCGCCACAGTAGTATCCTGCTTGGTAGAAACCGCATTGATACCAGGAGCCCCACTATTCTGTGTCCTTTATCTCCATTATTGGCCCACTCCTCATTTCTCCGATCCCTTTTTATCAACTCAATCCTCAATCCAATCGAGGTGTTTATCAAAGGTGATTGTGCGCTGGCATTTGACAATCTTGCCATATTGCCCGATATTATTAGTCCCGATCTTGATGAATACCGGGCACCTTCCGCAAATTGAACCTACAAGATACACCGTCAGACATGCGCCTGTCGGTCTCATGCGAGCGTTGCCGGCAAGTAATGCCTTCGAGCACGTTATCCTCCTCACAATTGCACGGACAAGTTGCTTGGGACTTCGTACTGAATGGTGAATTAGGCAAGCCAAAGTCAAATGTGTCCATGAAGGGAGCCCGCCATGCCGACGGTGCCAAAAAGGCCAGGTACAAGGGTGTACTCTTTCAAGTCCCCGCTCGTCCCCGAGGATTAATAAAAATTCGATCAAGGATGGCGATTCGGGAAAGAGAAGGCAAACCATCAAATCATCGTCTCTAAGACCGGGCACGACACCTCGCAGCTCCCCATCGACTCGTCTGGGAAATGACAATAATTTTCATGGCAAGACACCGGCCAATCCGCTGTTGACGGTGCCACCATCAACCATAATTGACGCCTGCGAAATCTACAGGAAAAAGTTCCCTGTGGCAAACTTCTTGCATTACCCGTCCTTGATATCGGACCTATCATCAGACCAGTCAAAGGTGGATCCCGTGTTCATTGCTTCTCTCCTGTCAATGTGCACTCGTTTCATGCCTGGCCGTGGACTTGAAGACGAAGAAGTCTATGCCGAGTATGCCCGGTCTGAGGTATCCCATCGGGCTTTTGAAGCCCCCTCTCTATCCATAGCTCAATCACTAGTAATACTTTCGTTTTACGAGTGGGGTGCCGGCCATCCGTATAAATCGTGGATGTATATAGGTATTGACTACGTCTTTGCTCCTTTACATCAATCGATAGTTTTATTACTTTGCGTTGCTAATTGCTACTAGGAATGGCCATGTATATGATACAGTCTCTGCTGAGAATGACAGACGACACTATGGAGCAGAATCCGCAAGAATTCCATTCCTTGCAAACGCAGTATGAGCTGCTTGTCCGTACATACTGGGTTTGTTTTTCTCAGGACTGTGAGCTGAGCTCGGGGGCAAGGCAACATTTTGCACTATCTTTTCGCTCAATCTCCGTCCCACTTCCGATCAGTGACCACGATTTCACCTTCAATAAACACCCTAAAGAACGTCTAATGCCTAAAAACATGACTCTCGAATATTTCAACTCTAAACTTTTGACCATTGATCATGGACTGGCCATGGTGGCACGAGGCTTTGATATCTTCGTACGAATTTTGAGATATGCGAACGTGAACCGACGAGCACATGTTTTTTCTTCCTTTTCCTCGGCGCCATTTTCAAACTCCCCAGTTGATTCCACGTGGCAGGGCCTGAAGAATGAACTGGATGAGTGGAGGAATATTCAAGATACGACCGTTCGTTTTCCCGAGACCAGTGTCCAGGCACACGTTGCCTTTGGGTACGGAGAACTTTTCACTTATGTGAATCTAATATTTTTCATGAGGTATTTCCCCCTTCCATTTTTATAGCAATCATAAATGCGCGAGCCAAGTCACTTAAGAAATATTAACGTGATTTATTTTAGCGTTCTATTTCTTCATCGCGACCGTTTATTATCCGACCTGAGACGCTTTTCCGAGGCGCATGGCGATAACAGGGCTCGGAACGATGATGATGATACCCTTGGGTGCATATTTGAAGCTGCTAAAAATATCGGAGTTATTTTGTCGGCCGTAGAGGATTCTCAAGCGCCAGTCATTACCCCTTACTCCGGATTCAGTGTTTTTGTGGCTGTCCATGTGAATATGTACGCCACCATTGCACCTCACAAATATCCCGGAGGATTAAAAAGCGCCGAGGACGAGAAGACGAAAAATATGTTATATCTTGAGCGCCTCACGCAGTTCTGGCCAGTTGGTCACCAATGGGTGAGTTTTCCTTTGCATCTTCTGCGGGGCAATATATAAAAATTTCTGACTCGAAATTTTTGAAGTGGCACGCTGTGCAAGAAGCGGACAAATTCTATGGAGCAGCCAAGAGAAGTGAATCCATTGACACAGCTTCAAGTAGTCGACCCAGTCATCTGGCTCTCGCGAGCACTTTAGATGAGTATGGAGACATCAGGCACCAAAGTTCTACGCATCGAGTCTCTCGTGGGGGTGAATCACTTCAAAGCAATGATAGATATTCCGGCACTGAAGAACATCAACGTGCCGCAAGACGGTCAAATATCCCACGGGATTCACTGTCTCTGGATGGTACAATGATATTAGGCGAGAACGAAAGTAGCAATATGCTGTTTCACAGCCTAGAAGCGGAATTGTTGCAATGGCCTTTTATAGATGAGACATGGTCGACCGGAATTGAATCAGGATGGCTGAATTAAGTGCTAAGATCATCCTTGTGTTATTTTATTTTATGTTCCGGATACTGTCATAAATTTGAATTCGTTTATCATGCCCTTTTTTCTCCAATTTTCCAAACCCCCACACCTTGGGCGGGGTCCACCAGAACCTCCAGGCGGAAGAAATACTGAGGGCACACGGTCCTTTGAATTTTGGACCAGGGTTGTGTTGACACTTGTTAAAGTCTAGTTTTTGAGCTACAATGGCAAGTAATAAGGCGAGAGTGTTAATTATAGGCGCGGGATCAGTTGGGATTATGGCTGCATATGCAATACATGTTGGGGGCTGTGCAGATGTCACTGTAGTGATGAGGTCCAATTTCGCACAAGTCGAGAAAAACGGCATTGATATCGACTCTATCGACCATGGTCATGACATTAAAGGCTGGAGACCTGATACTAGTATGTGGCTCCTTTTTAACCACTGTGGTCTTTTTCTACTCTGCCATGGTAATATCCACATATTGATGGCTAATATGGGCCAGTCCGGGACAGTGTACCCGATGTCATACAAGAAAAATTACGCCCGTTCGACTTTGTTGTCGTGACTACTAAAAATATTTCGGATGTTTCTCCAACTGTGGATGAGATCGTTGCACCAGCAGTAGTAAATCATCAAACAGTGGTTGTATTACTGCAAAACGGGCTGAACATCGAGAAGGCAATGATTCGTCGCTTCCCCTACAACCCAATTCTAAGCAGTGTCTCCTATATCAGCGCGACTCGGCTTTCTCACGGAAAATTACTTCATACGGATCCCGACGTGCAGAGGATAGGTCCTTTCAGGAGTTCTCTAGTTTCGACTGAGGTTGCCGAGGATGCAGCCCGACGATATCTTGCTGTTTACAATCCTCATAAAGCTCTCGATGTTGTCTTTGATGAGAACATCGACCGTACTAGGTGGAGTAAACTCGTTTACAACGCTTCGTACAACTCAGTCGCCGCTATTCTGCGTATGGATACTGCACGTATGCGCATGAGCCAACATATAATTGACGACCTCATTCGGCCGATTATGCTGGAGATTATCGCGGCAGCAAATTCCTGTGGAATCACAGATCTACCAGATGATCTTCCGGACAGAGCAATACGAGCTGACTCGACAAATGCAGCTTTTAGACCAAGCATGTGCCAGGATATGGATAACGGAAATCTGATGGAGATTGAGTATATCGTGGGCGAGCCCTTGCGCGAGGGCCAGTCTCGAGGAGTGCAAATGCCGACATTACAGACTATTTATAATTTGCTGAAAGGCCTACAACTCCATGCCAAAGAGGCAAGGGGCATATGGGAGCCCGTATTCCGGCCTGAAAATCCATATAGATAAATGATAAACAATACCGTTGGAATTGAGCGTGCAATATACTTGTTTGTTTAATTAATACAAATTTCATCTCACAGAAAATACAAATGAAAAGGAGAGTTGAAACCATCTAAAGTTTGAGATAAACGAAACATTTGAATACATAGTTCTGTTTTTCCATCATCAAATTAATTTCTAGTACCACATCAATCAAGTTGTATTTTTTTTTCGTGAAATATGGCAACATTGTGCCGTAGTATCAACTTCGAATGCAATCTCTCTAGTTGTGGGTTTACTCCGTGTAATTACACGATTTGAACAGATTGCAATAGAATTCGTATAAGATTAAGTTATATATATTAAACTTAATATCGCTTAAACGGTTGAGGGTTTTACCCCTAAGCCTCTATTATATGATAGAGACTCTCCACTTAGTTGATTATACTAGTTATCTAACACTAAATCTCTTTTACAAATTAGTTGTAGTTAATTGATTAAAAACACTATAAAGAACTAGAAATATATATAAAAAATAGTATAATTATAAAGCCGCAATTATTAGCTTTTAAATATATAATATAATTAAAATTAGATAAATAAAAATAGTTTTTAAATAATATCTTTCTTTTTTAGAGTAATGTAAATAATCTTAGCTTATTAATTATTATTAAATTATACTTATATAACGTTTTTTTATATATTATATAACTATCTATATAGTGATTTTTTAATTTTACTATCTATCTATAGCTTTTAATTAGATCTAAAATATCTTTTTATTACTTTCTAATTTCTATTTTATATACTCTATAAAGCTTTTAATCTAGATCCTTATTTTATTAATATTAATAAATATCTTTAATATTTTATTAAAATTCACTTTAATAAAAATATTTATAAAGTTATTATTTTT
>JAXQGY010000031.1:0-72033 GCA_037040535.1 Talaromyces sp. P118-02
AATCAGTCTTGGCGCCAAGAGGTGGGTCCTTCTGCTCACATGAGCAATCCTTCGAGGTCGCGTGTTCTGTATACACTATGTAGTATTTTGATGCCTCCAAATTAAGGCTTACAAAGGCATGCGGGGTTGAAGCCTTGGCAACAACCTTAATCTGCGGAGAGCTCCAAACCTCCAACTCCTCGTCCCTCATTTCCCCAACTTCAATATTACACTATAACCAACAACTTCTCAGCTTTTTTGCGGACACATAAAATCCATTTCTCATGGCCGAGCCAATCCCCTCCGCCGGCGATGGCGACGACCAACAACGCCTCCCCGCCAATGCCGAAGACCGCAAAGCCGCCGCCGCTCTGTCATCGCTCAACAACAATGAAATCTCACAAGGGGACGATGCCGGCAGTAACAAGCTTTCGTCTGCTGCCGCACAAGAAGCTCTGGGAAAGGCAATGAGTCGGCTGGAAATCGCTGCCGGTGGGGGTGTCAGCAAGACTGCTGCGGCTGCTGCTCCTAACAGTACGGGGAAGAAGGAGGATGTGGTGAAGAAGAAGGCTGTTAAGATTGCGGCGGAGGATGTTACGTTGCTTGTGAGAATCCCTTCTTTTTTTTTTGGTTTCGAGAATGTTCCAGGCTGATATGTTGCTCTCTTTCAAGGTCGATGAGCTTGATCTTACCAAAAATAAAGCCACCGAGTTGCTGAAATCGCACGATGGGGACGTCAAACAGGCACTTCACGCATTTATCACACCTGCTGCTGCATGATACTGAACTGACGGAAGTCTTTCCTAAAAGGGAAATAATGGAAATGAAGATTCTGGTCCTGGAGGATACAAAGTTGTATCATAAACACAAAGGCATCAGCCGTAAACTTTGTGTGTTGTTGAGGTGTTAGATGATTAATGAATCATGACGACATGGATGGCTCTTTAAATTGATGTAAATTTTTGAATATAAATAGTCTATTTCGCTGCTAAGCCGGATCTACATGTCAACATTACATTGATTGATGTGACGTTAAAAAATCTTAATTCATATCTGCATGTGGTCATTATGTGGTTACATATGTGGTTTAAGACACAAAAAGCCTTGGCATATAAGCCTCGATCACGAATGTCCTCTGGCTGGTTTCTTCTTTCTGTCTATCCCCTCGCCTTCATAAACCGACCAACTGACAACCCAGCCCAACATGGCTTCGATGGCCAATGCCCACCACACAGCGCCGACAATATTGTTCGACAAGCCCAGTCCCAAACCCAAACCACCGAGAAACGGGCCCAATGTCCGGGCCCCGCTGGAAATACTCTGAGCAATCCCATGCACAGTGCCAAGAACAGACGGGTCAGTCACGCTGTTATTCACAAGGATGATTGCCGCTGGCAGCACAAATGTTCGCGAAATAACCTGCAACGCCACCACAAACGTAAACGAGGGCCAAACCAGAAGCGAGGCTCGAGGAATCAGAACAAGAAAGGGCATGAGCGCGTATGCTAATGGTGAAAGTGGCAGGAAAGTTCGGAAAGACCGTAAAGTGCCGAGACGGAATTGGACGCGTGGGTACACAAAGAGTTGGAGAGGTAGCCCGATGATTCCAATGACTGAGGTGGCGATACCGACTTGTGAGGGAGAAAGACCCATGCCGCCGTTGAAGTGGAACCAACCCTTTTGGCTGTCTTCTGGCGCACGTGGTGTCGGCAGGAATACAAATGTCATGGAATTGAAGGCACTCGTGTGCATGGAGAGGAGGAAGTGGGTCAGGAGCGTGAGGACAACATTCCTGGAGAATATTTGCTTCCACGGAGAATGCTTTCGCACCGGAGTTACCGGGGCTTGACGAGTAGATACTGGGCTTGGCGGCACAGATACACTGTGCTCCAAATCGACCGAGTTCACCTCATCAGGATCATCATTTAGTCGGCTGTACCTGAATTCCGAGCTTCCTCTGAACCATCTGGCAATGGATTTGCCCAATTTGCGGCCCCAGTCAGGTCGGAACCTAGCAATTTCGTGGGTCTACACAGTAATCAGTCGTCTTTCTTTGAGAATGGAGAACTAAACAAACCTCCTCTAACCCGAAAAACACGGCAGACAAAGACATGGTAATGAACACCGCGCTGACAAGGTTGGGCAGAGCATATGGCCAGTGCTGCATCCACCAGACACCATCTTTTCCGCCAAGGATAGAACCAGGCCCGAAGACGCCTGGAAAGTTTCCGGCTGGATCTGCGAGGAAACCTCCTAGACTGGGACCAATGATGACTCCGATGTTGAAACACATTGGGAGGAGAAGAAATGCCCGAGATTGGTATCTAGAATATACTCCGTCAGCTAGAATTAGAACAAACAAACAGCCAGGTCAACCCACTTTTTCTCCTCGATGATCTCCGATATCATTGTTCTCATGACACCCACGTTACTGTTCATAAACCCACCCAGGATGCGGAATACGATCGCCGAGGCAAATGATCTGGAGAAGCCAAAGCCAATGCAAGACATGAGAGTTCCACTTAGGCCGATCAAAAGCACTCGCTTCCTGCCCACCCACGAGGCATCGGCCAGACGGCCCCACCATACAGCGGTTAAGAACTGAGCAGCAGTAAAGCTTCCTTGGATGATACCAGCCTGCGAAGAAATTGTCGAGTCCGACAGGGAAGGGTTGAATGACCTGAGCTGGTAGAACAGGTAGGCCTGCAACGAAGTCTGAGTTAATGGCTCGGACAGACGAGCCAAGACGAGAATCATCAGCTGGCTCTTTTTGGGCAGCTGGCTCCATGAAACCGGCTGTGGTTTTTCTTCTGGGGCCGCATCAGACGGGTCAGATGGTGGTATATCTGTACGGATTTCATCTTCTTCAGTCAGAGAGAAACGCCGAGTGGCGAGGCCTTGTGGGACAGTAACTGATAAAGTCGGTCTGTCCGGCTGTGCCTGGGCTATAGAGTGGCCATGGTGCGTCTCCGGGTCGGCTTGAACCAGAGGCTGTTGTTCGTGAGCAGCTGTGTCTTCTCCTACATGGTCTGGCACAGAATCTTGATGTTGATTAGAATCCCGACTGGGCGTCATCCACGAATACAATCTCGTACAACCGGTACTGTATTGCGGGGAACTAGTTATCGCCGACTATGCTGGCAACGCGGCAACACCAAGTATGTACGAAAGTGAGTATATGAGCGTCTGAAAAACTGTGTTTCACCAGTCGCTTTATTCCACTTATTTCGACATTCAGCGCTTTGCAACTGAATGAAAACTCGAGCGGTGTCGCCATTTCGTTAGTAGTAAACTAGTCCGAAAAGGTGCATGCCGACTTATCCGGGTATATTTCCAGTCACAACGCGATTGATATCTCAGCACCACAGCATGAAATCGAGTCAAATACACATCTACGGACCAAAAAAAACCCAAAAAAAAAACCCACTAGATCAATAAAAAAAGAGAAAAAAAGAATGAACGCAATAGCGGGGAGTCGAACCCCGTTCGCGGCCTATTCTCTCATGGGAAGGCCGCATCATAACCGTTAGACCACTAATGCGAGTAGATCAATCTTTGCCACTCGAAAAGTGATTCCATATGAAGGGAGTTTTAGCAGACGGAAAGAGAACTTCTGGGAGAACGTACTGGCGCATGAACGCCAGTGGGCACAGAACGGTACTCTCAGGTATTATTTACAAAGCTGATTTGACTGGATTATAGAAATCTTAGTAAGATTAGATTATAACAATGTTATTTGTAACTCATGTATATAAGGGGAATTTCTTCCAAAAAAGGAAATTTAAGGAACTGGGGCTACCATTCGGATGGTCATTCCGACAATGTTCACATCGATCCATTGGGGCTACTTTCTTTGCCCAATAACGATCCTTTTCTTCCTCAGAAGGAAGTTCGTTATTATGTGCAAGTTTCCATTCGTAACAATGTACACAGAGAAATCCTTTAGTAATATCATCGTAGTCGAGCATGTATCGTGTTTCGTTGGGGTTGGTCATCAACCCACAGGCTGGATTTGCGCATGGTGCTGGTATCGATCTCATAGGGTGAGGGCATCTTTGACTCAGTGGCCAAACCATATTTAATCCCCAAAGTAGTGATGGTATGGCATGGCGCTGGTGGATGCCCTTGACCAAGGTACGTGCTGACTTGCGGTTCTCTGGCATAGAAGTGTTGTCTGTGCATGCATCGTAACATGTTGGAAGAAGAATTGTTAAGACACTTTCAAGTAAGTGAAGGTATTCTTTTGGCATTGTCGAATATATTGCTAGTACTTTGAAATGAAGCTGATTTTCATCAGCAAAGTTTTTGCGTAGATATCTGTATACCAGCGACGTTGAAGCTGGCCCTCTCATTTATATCACCATAGCTGCCGAGATGCTGACTCTTCCTGTTTGATAGATTTTTTGTATGACCGATGTAACATGCCGGCCTCGGCTTCTCCGACCTCGCAAATATCCCGTATACACCTGGATTGGTAGAGTTTATGGACAGGAGTTTCAATATCTCATTAAAAGGATGAGCGGACTCAACAGATTGTGACATAAACATCATCTCGAAAATTGCTTTCATCTGGGCGGTAATTCCAGGATACAGTCTATCGAATAGCTCATCGGTCGACTCTATTGTAAAGATAGCGGCAGAACCTGCGTCCATTGTTTGACTTGAATATTCAGTTGAGTGGGCACATTTAGCGAGTTCTGTCGAACTAGATCGACAGATTGCATGTCAGGGCTTGTGATCGGGACCAACTCATCTAGGGTGATGTGTAAGTCGTCAAATCACCAATACTGCAGATTCAATACCTACCAGTTGGCGGGAGGACCTCCCAGATGTAGATATTGTCGAACTAGGTTGACGGATTGATCGATCATGGGACGTTGACTTCACAGCTATTAGTTAAGCGAAGCAATCTAACGAAGCAATCTTACTCCGCGTCTTTTAAATCCCCAAAGGTTCCAATTGCTATCTTGTTTAGCAATCTCTTCGGCCTTCCGCTTAGCGTCTTGCTTCTTGGGGCGTCCCATTTTGTAGTTTGATTCGATAGGTGCAAACTCTTGAAAACAAAAATGAATGACAAAAATGGTGGAACTAGGTGTCGAGCTAGGTCGACAGGTTGCTTGTCAGGGCTTGGGATCTAGATAGACCGCTGGAGGCCCCTAGTCACTCAGATAGCCCGCTCGAAGAATCGTCCGCTTCACTAGATCCATTGGGTTGAGTTTTGTATTGGAGAGCGTGGAGGTCCGCAAAACCTTGTTGATTCTTTTCTTCTGGTCGTAGGATGTAGTGCTGGGTGGGAGAGGACTGCCATCCAAGAATAGCAATGAATTTAAAACATCAAAAGGCGCGCCTGGAATAGTTTGCCACCACAGAAACCACAGCGTGTCTAAACAGCACAATGTTAGTAATACTCCCAAGTGATTCTCTGATGCGTACCTGATTGTGGCGTACAGAGCCGCGATAATCCATGGTGTTTTGTTGTTATTGCTGCTGAGGGGTTTGTTGAGA
The DNA here is from genome assembly GCA_037040535.1 of Talaromyces sp. P118-02. Taxonomy (NCBI): domain Eukaryota; kingdom Fungi; phylum Ascomycota; class Eurotiomycetes; order Eurotiales; family Trichocomaceae; genus Talaromyces; species Talaromyces sp. P118-02. Next base: position 5,485 of record JAXQGY010000031.1, read on the forward strand.
GTGTTTAGGGAAAGGAAGGAGATGGCACACAATTGCCTGACAGGGCGTTGCGGCGGAGGCGGCAGCGCATCATCTGATTCCTTACCGCGAGCGCTTTCGATTGTAGCCTCTCTTAGCTGAGAAAACAGCACAGTCGCTGCCTCCTGGCTGCGCAGTTCTTCTTCTCCCTCTTCGACAAAGTCGTTTCGTGGTAGACAGCGCCTTTATCTACCCGAAAGAGGTCTATATTTAGTAATGTTAATAACCCCGATATTGCCTTCAGCAAATTCCGAGCAACAATGCTCTCATGGAAAGAGCCCTTATTGCGATACTCAAAGGTGAAGCCATTTTCGAGTTGTCCGATTCTGGTTCGGAGATGAGAGCGCAAGTTATACGCATGAGTAAAGCGTTTAGGACAGAGATTGCACTAAAACGTGACTGTGTGTGTTTTTGTGTCCGCTTTGACTCGTTGGGTGACGCTCCAAATCGCTGAGAATTAATCCGGCCAATTGCTTGTTCAAGAACTGCCACTCAAAACGCCAGACATTTGTCTAGCTATGGTCACCAGGGTCGACCTTCTTAGGTACTCTCCTGGTGACGCCCAATACGCCTTCCCCTCCAGGCGATCGAGTATCTCAGCGGTTCCCGTTTTCTGGGTGTGTATTATGGAGGATATGAAGTGAAAGTACAGATTCCGTTTGGCAGGTCGGTTCTCACCCAAGAAGGTGAGCTCCTTGTTGTCTCAGACCTTTTACTACTTGACCAAAAAGGGCGCAACCTGTGGAATAAGGTAATTTCTTGTTGATCATATAGTTTGATATGTTGTACAAGTCCTGTCTGCGAATTATTTATCCATAGAACGGGGGAAAGAGGACTGAGCCCGTGCAAAATCCATACGGCCTTGCGAATGTAATTTGTCGTGGGCCGCGTCGATGACTTGTCTATCTTTCGGGCCGGCTGAATAGACTCGACCGGATGGTTCAACGATAGTGTGTTGCAAGTTTTGAGATCTTGCACAGCGGTGAGGCAGATGATCCTGCGACTCCCGACTTTTTCGCCTCTCTAATAGGTGTTGGTATGGAATGACATTTCGTATAAAGAGTAATGCATAACATACAGGACGATTAGCGCCGTGTGTAGATCCGTCTTCTGTGGGAATAACCTCACACTGAGGGGTGAGAAACTAAAAGAAGAAGATAGATTTGTGGGCGGAAAAGTTTTTTTTTCTTTGTTCTATTTACACGTGACGACCATTGGCCTGGGGCTAGTATCAATTGATGCCAATCGGAAGGAGCGGTAGTGAATTTGGTTGCGGTGATAGAAGGAGACGGCGGTGGGGTGGGATTATATTGTTTGGTATTGTAGTAGCTCAAAGTATCAGGAATCAATTTAGTCAACAGAAGTAGAATGTTGCCGGTCCTCCTGACACATATTTGTTCCCAATAGGCCTCTGCCAACGCGTGCTCATTGATTTGTGTCAAGAAACTAAATCTTGACGAGTAGCGGTAGACGTCTGGAGGTGCTCAGAATAGGCTGATATAGCCTGATGCAGAATCTCCCTCGGATTCAGGCGCTGGTGTGTTCAAGGTGCAAAGCAGCCCTGTTGGCCAGCGTGACCCCACCTAAGAGGCGTGGTTCATACAAATACATATACGTATATGTAGAAGATTTGAATAACAATCCAACAACACCGGTGTTCACGTCTTCCCATCTTCCTCCTCTTCAGCCACTGCAAAAAGCACCTTGATCCACAGACTGCACCCGCGACACCCAACAACAATCTCCCCATGCTGCGCCTCGGCCTCCAGCTCATCTTCAGTCACAATAAACCCCTGTTCATCACCGCACCTGCATCCCCGAAACCAGTACAGGGGTTGTTCCTCCTCGTTCCTCGACCCCGGTAGGTTGTCCGAGCAATCCAGTTCCTCCAAATCCACAACTTCTAGTCCCGTATGAAACACATCCGACCCGTCACCACCACCAGCACCAGCAGCCTGATTCTTCCGCTGCAAGCGCAGTTCACGATCATACTCTGCGCGCAGTTCCGGGTCTGCGAGAATCTTGTACGCATTCGTTATCTCGTCGATCGTGTACGCACCATCACCGGCAGACGAAGATGAAGCCGTCTCCTTTGGCTTGGCGAAGGGAGTGGTCGTGGTTTTGTCCGGATGGTTTTTTAGAAGAGCCTTGTGGTAGGCGTTTTTAATTTGCTGTTTTGAGAGGATCGGCGCTGTGTCGCTGAAGGGGATGTTGAGGATTTGGTAGATGGACGTCATTTTTTCCCCGCCGCTTGTGGTGACCTGACCGCGCTGGCCACTGGCTTGTGACTGGCGGTGTTTCTTCAAATGTTGTAAAAGGTTTGATTTCGTGTCACCGCATTTCCGAGAATTGTAGCTTGTTGTAGCCTGTTCCGTTCCTGATTTGCACGATGTTGTCGAGAAAAAAGTTTGTATGCGGAGAAGCACGAACCAAAGCGGGGAACAACGGCCCGCTTGCCATCATTTAATCATCTACATAGATCTACTACTACACAACAAACATATTAGAAGACCAACGAAATCTATTTCGTACAGGTATTTCGCAGAGTAAGAATGCGCATTGCATCATATCCTTGCCACGAAATAGTCACACATCTAAATCTAACTCTAAAATCAAGGAAATACATCCTCGATGGGAGGGTACATACAGTGGATATCTAGACAAGTCTCAAAATCTACAAAACACTTAAAAACCGACAAAACTGATAGAATATTCAGTTTACGAGCTGGTCTTGAAGGTGTAGCGCTCCTCCGAGGTAAAGGGAACACCGAGCTCGAGAAGCTTGACATAAACATCGGAGAATTCCTTGAAGAAGACCTCGCTATCCTTGGCGTAGCGGTCAACGTGCTTCTTGAACTCCTTGTCCTTGATGAGGGCAAGATCGGTGGGCAGCATCATCAAGGTCTTGGTGGTCTTGTCGGTGTATTGGTCGGGGCCACCCCACTTCTTCCAAGCCCACTTCTCCTCAACCAAAAGGCGGAAGAACTCGTTGGTGAAGACGGTAGGGCTAAAGTCCCAAGGACCGTCGAAGCCAGATCGGTCGGCGTGGGCGCGGCCAAGCGAGTGGGCACCGCACAGGGCAACCATCTCGCGGTCGTCGAAGCCCATGCGGCCAAAGACGGCGCGGATGTGCTTGTGGTCCTTGGAAGCGTCGGGGAGACGGCCATCGGGGGTGCAGGCGGCAACGTCACGGTCCTGGCGGCCAGGTCTCCAGGGGATAACAGGTCCCTGCATTTCCTGGATGGCGCAGGCACCGGCCAGGGTCCAGAGGTCAGAGTAGCTGATCCAAGGGAATTTTTCTACCGCTAGTGAGTATGAGATGTGACAGATGAAAGAATATGAACGTACCCTTGACTGGCTCGAGGAAGTCACGAGCAATCTTTAGGCCAGCGTTGGCACCGTGGTCCGACTCGGGGGCAAATCGCATGGTGGCGCCATTGCTACCACCAGTGCCGGTTTCCTTGTCGTAGGTCCCGCTGGCGTGCCATGCCAATCGAACGAGGACCTATTCCCAGCTGTTAGCAAGATATCTCCCCTTGTTTCGTCTGATATAAACGCACCGGACCGTAGCTGCCATCATCATAGTCGTCCTTCTCGACCAAAAGACGGGCAATCTCGTTGTAGACCTTCTGGTAGTCCTCCTTGCCGGGCACAAACGAGGCCGAAGCCTTTGCGTCGCCGTTGCTGTAGAAGTAGTAGCCAGCACCACCGGCGGCAGCGAGACCGATACCGATGAACAGAGTGCTGTTGGACTTGGGCGCATTGGCCTCAGACGAGTATCCTCGGCGACCAGAGGCGCGCGCAGTCTGGATGGGAAGAGCGAAGCGAGAGCTGCGGGCAACGGGACGCAGGTTGGAGCGAGCGAATGCCCGGGTGGCAGAGCGGGCTGCGGTGGCCATTGTGATGGTGATGATGATAAGAAGACTGAAGGAGAGTGAAGGAGTTGGATGAAGGGAGGGGAGAGAAAAGAGGAGAGCGAGCGAAGAAAGATAAGGCCCTGCGTGGGAGGAGGGATTCGGAAACCCGTCGAAAGGCGAGAAGCGTGACCAATGGCCGCGCGCCCATTGGAGCTCTGGTTCTGGATCCCCGAGTCTTGCTAAGCAGCAATGGCGCTCCTCCGCGTTCCACCCGCCGCTTCTCCGGATTTTGCTTTGTTTATTTTTTATTTTCAGTTACTTGCCTACTTGCCAAAGGATTTCATCAGGATAACAGCATTGCAACTGCATTTACTCGGCATTTTACATGAACATTACTGTAAACATCGATTCTTCCCCGAACTCTCGGTCTATACTTGCATCCGAGCTATAGCCGAGGCTCGTAAGCCTCAGACCCACTATTGCTGATACGCACCAATAGGAGGCCGCTGATTAAAAAACACGGAACCATGGTCTAACCCGAAAGAGAAGCTTACTGGACAAGTCTGAGTAAGCCATACTAATCTCAATTGATAGATTATTTGTTTATTCGGGGTCTATATAGTTGATATATGTATCAACTGAGGTAAAACTATTGCAAGAATTATTCTTTCAGTAATGGTTGATTGTTAGTTGGTATATATTCTACAGTCGAATACAGAGTACATCAATGTATACATCAGCACAAAATCATCTCTGCAACTATCACCACCCTCCTTTGCTTCCAAAACCGCCAGACTCCTCGTTCTTGGGTCTCGAACTTGCACCTCCCCGAGTGGGCTTGGACTGTGCCGCTTCATGCTTGCGTAGTTCTTCGGGCACTCGAGAAATGGAAGACTTGGCGAGCATCTGCTTCAAGTCGTACCTGTGAAAAGCCATGTCAGTAAAAGAACTATAAACAGATAGAGAGAAGGATGAACATACATAACATCGGTATCTTCATTACCCAGGAAAGTAATGGCAACACCACTCTTGCCAGCACGACCAGTACGACCAATACGATGCGTGTAGCTTTCAATAGTACTCGCCATGTTGAAGTTGACCACCAGACTGACATCCGGCACATCGATACCACGACCAGCCAAATCAGTCGCAACCATAACATCCGTACTGCCATTGCGCACCGACGCCAGAGCCGCCTCACGCTGGTCCTGCGTCTTGCTACCGTGCAATGTGACCGACGTGAAGCCCAGGTGTTTGATATCCTTGGCAACGGCGTCACAGTTTCGCTTGATGTTGACAAAGACGATGATGGGCGGCTGGAATTGCCCGGACATGAGAATCTCGGCAAGGCGCTTCTTTTTCTTGTCTTCGCCCGAGACAAATTCGACCCGTTGCTCGACCGTGTCCACGGCTTGACCAACGTTGCCAATCGTGATAATCGCAGGCCGCCGTAGGTATTTCCGTGCAATCCGTTCAACTGCCGACGGCATCGTGGCCGTGTACATCATCGTCTGGCGGTAGCGGTTGTCTCGTCCACCAATGTGCTGGCTCATGGCGCGCGCATCCTCTGCCTCCTCAGTGTCGGGTTTTTCGTTAGACACCGGCAGAGCATCGAGGATTTTGTTCACGGGTTCCTCAAAACCAAGATCAATCATTCGGTCTGCTTCATCCATAATGACGTAGCAGCATTGTGACAGCACCAACATCCGTCGCTCCAGACAATCGACCAAACGACCTGGTGTCGCGATGATAATCTCGGCACCGTCCCGTAGACTGTACGCCTGTTCTTCCAGCGAATGACCACCGACAATACTGACAACGTTGAAATTAAGTGGCTTGGAGAATTTCTTGGCTTCAATCTCGATCTGCTGTGCCAATTCACGGGTGGGCGCCAGGATAATCGCATATGGACCATCGTTCTTCCGCCATTCAAACTCATCAAGCCGGGGCAACTCGGCAATATAGACCAGCAGCGGAAGCAAGAAAGCAGCCGTCTTACCGGAACCCGTCACAGCCACACCGATGAGATCGCGTGACTGCAGTGCGATCGGAATAGCCGCGCGCTGGATGGGGGTTGGATCGGTATAACCCACTTGGCTGATGAGATCAAGCAAGCGCCGAGGTAGATTAGATTCGTCCCATGAGCGCATCGGATTCGGTACGCTGCCACCCTTTGTACTGATGTTGAAATCTTCCTTGAAGATTCGCCAGTCTCGTTCGCGCATCTGGTCGAGGCGTTTCTCGCTCCAGTGCTTGTCGATAGCACCCCGGGTGCTCTCTTCCTTTCGCCGCCGTTCCATCTCCAATATCTCCCGGGCGCGGGCCGAGCCAGCTTCTTGATCGCGAGTTTCAATTGCTTCGACATATTTCCTCGTAGCGCTATCCACAGCCTCCTCTCCAAAGCCAGCAAGACGGCCCCGCCCAAAGAAATTGGCCTGCGCCTTGTGCTGATACAAGGGATTATAGTCGCCGCTTGTATCCTCCTCTGCATTCCATTCAAAATTGAACTTTCTCTCCGTAGTGCGCTTCCGTTTCTTCTTCGCCGAGAAGCTCGATGTTTGGTCTGCACCCATATACCGTTGTCGAATCAACGCATTCTCTGCCTCTTCTTCTGAAATTTGGGGTTTCCCCTTGGAGTCCTTTTTACCAAAAGCAATGCGTTTCGGCGGAGGCGGCGGCGACATGTCATAATCTCTATTGTTCGATTGTGCATTTCGCATAGCAGCAGGTCCCGTTGGGATATCCCCAGCGCGCAAAGCTCGAGGTCCGGTGGGAATAGATCTAGAAGCAGAATCGCCATTTTTTGAAACTCCGTTTTCCGTATGCAAGCTACCATTATTCCGATGGCCGTTGGCCGGGCGACTTTGATCGGCTTTTGCGCGTCGCTCTGCTTCAACCTCTTTGGCGCGTTTCTCTAATGCGAGACGTTCACGTTCAGCTCTCGAAAGGAACTTGGGCTATGCCAATCAATATGTTAGCTTTCTGTAAATAGATATAGCTTGTGGAGAAGAAAAAAAAACTTACCTTTGAAGCAGCCGCATCGGCCTCTCTCTTCTTCCGCACCAACTCTTCCACACTCAGCGGCTTTGCAGCAGCTGCGCCCGAGGAGCCCCAGCCAGATTTCTTCTTTTTGACAACACCCCCAGCACCAGCACCGGTCGCAGTCCCAGACGTAGGCGGGGGAGGAGGGGGATACGACTCTCCAGGTGGCGGAGGCGGCTCTATATCTGCTGGAGGCGGCGGAGCGCCGTCCAACTCCATCGGCGGGGGCGGAGGGGGCGCATCTGCTGGGGGAGCAGGAGGAGGATCCTGCAAGTTGCCATCCATTATGCGAACCTCGTGTGCGATGAGAACGTACTCTAGGGAAGAGCTGGTGTTGAAGAAACAGCTTGGGTTGGGCTGGGCCATTTCCATCTTGAATTTATACGGGAGCCTCAGCGGACCAGATACGCAATAATCATCACGTGATATGTATGCATAATAAACCGGCACTACTTACGAGATGCTCTACAAGACCATATCCAAACTTTAATACAAAATTGATTGAGAAATTAACTATTAACGACAGAAACTGACAGTTTGGCCAAGCTGCACAGTCTACTCACGAAAATAAATCATGTTCCAAGACACGGCTCGGGGGTGATAAAAAAAAAGAGAAAAATACAAACCGTTTACTTTCGTACTGAAATGTTCTATGATTGAAGAAAGAAACAGCCACCGATAGACATTAGTTAAAAGCACAAAGAAAGGGGAATGGGGCGCGATCAATATTGAGCTGGTTGAGCCTGTGGCACAATTAGTATGCAGAGCCAAAATTTTTTGGGTCAAGTATAACCTACCGCTCCATTGGAAGCTGCCTGCTGTTGCTGCTGATAGTAAGCGTAGGCGGCCGCAGCTGGATCTGGGACTGGAGGCGGTTGAGGAATAACCTCAGCGGCTTTACCTGACTCTTTCGCCTTGTTTATGGACGAAACAGAAGGAGGGCCATGCAATTCACGATCCAATGTGAGGTATTCTTTGGTGGCGCTCTTTGTTCCTCGCTCAAGGAGATAGATCATGTAGCTCTGCACGAGGTCTTTGACTACATCCGTGGGCAGGGTGCCCTTGTTTCGGATGTGATCGACGACACCCTTGATCCTCTCGTATTGAGCGGGCTCGGTTTCTGGGGTGGTGGGTTGTTCAAGCTCGAACAGCAGGTACCGGGCCCAGAATGCACCGCTGTCGAGATACTGCTGTTTGTTACTTTCAAATATAGTTCTCGCTTCAGCTGGAGATCCTTGGACCTTCCAGACTAGAGTAGCCCATTCAGCCGCGAGAGCTGCCTTGGTGGTCAGGTCACAGTCAGGGGACTCCATATGGCTCTTGTAGACTTGAATGCCGTCTTCAATAGTGCCATGGCGACGAGAAATATTGGCCAAAGAAACAATGGTATCCATGTGGTTGGGAAGCTGGACAAGAATCGCATAGTGGATGTCTTTGGCAATATCAACGTGGTCAGTCATCTCTTCAAAGTAAGCATAATGCAAGCGCACGGTGGGGTGTGCAATTGGAACGTAAACAGTGCTTGCTCGCTGATAGATGTTTCGGACCTCTTCCTCCTTGTCAGGCTGTGCGGACATCCACCTGGAATAGCGTAGCCAGAATTCGTCGTAGTGGGCGCATGTGACAAGACACCGTTCGTATAAAAAGGTGATGCGGTTATAGGAGCCCTCGGATTCTTCAAAATCGAGGTAGCGTCTCCAATTGGCGAGCTGTCCTTCATCCAACTCTGTCACGTGGAAGTACGGGCGTTTGATCTCAGACTCATAAGGCCAGCGCTTCGTTGTTTCGGCCTGTGTCTTGGAAAACACCTCCAAATGGTATGTGTCTATGCGCATTCGAAGATCCCGTTCAGTCTCTGCTTCAGATTTGGATCCCGGAGGAAGTTGAGCAGACTCAACCTCAGCTCTGAACGCGGACAAAGTCTCAGGTGGGGCCAACTCGTTCAAAGGACGGCTCTGTGCCAGTTGACGATAACGTTCAAAGTAGCGCGAATATTGATGGGTTGGGATGTGAATAACCCGTCCGAGAATGCCGAAAATCTTGTCAAAGGCCTCAAGTCGCTCTTCAAACTCGATATATTTGTCCCAGAAGAGGTGTGCCAAGAAGTCCAGTCCCACGCAATTTGCTCCTCTCTCAAAAAGTCTAATTCGAAAAATGTTAGCCATCAATTCTAATCATGCAGGAGAGTAGGAGGAGATCAGAAGGGGGTTGGATGGTTGGCAAACATGAGAACTTGTTGTCATGAATTTGGGTCCCAAATGCGATAGACTTGAAGGTCCTTTTGATGTCTTTGATCATCACGAAAAGTATGAAGCTTCGATATGACAAGGGGCAAGCTGGTGTTTCTGGATAGCTGTGGTGAGATGCTCCAAGGGGGGGAAGAGACAGAGAGAGAGAAAGAGCGCGCGCGCCTGAAGTTTAATGGGTGAGAAGTAATCTCAGGGATCTGGTGGCAGGCGAGCGATCTCACCCAGCATCAAAGAACTCCATTTCATTTCAAACAATCACAGGCCTGAGTACTGGCAAATCCGAGTCTCCGAGGAAAGAAGAACGGCGCTGCGTCGGTGAGGGTCAAGGGGAAGGGAAATAGTCCAGTCTACTTACTCTCTGATGACATCCGAGTCATGGCTGGTCTCTACTTTGAAGGTGCAGTAGTTGGTCCACAAATCGACGGACGTGGGGATGCTGGCGATACCACGTTCGTAGATCTATCGCGAGTTAATAAACATCTAACGAGCACGTTTGAGACGGTGCAGAAAGAAAAGGGCATACCATCTCTGCAGCCTCCGTACCGGCAATGGAGAATTCAAGGTCGGCATATTTTTTCCAGTACCCAAACAACAACGGAAACTTTGCAAGAAAGCGGTCGTATGAATTTCGCACTGTTGTGATTGCTTGAGGGTTTGAATTGCGATTGATTCCGCCCTCCAGCGCCTCAGCGCCGCGAACTAGCTTCTCCCACGTCTCAAAATTATCTGGATCTTCGGCCTGTATTATTTGATTAGCGCGCGAAGGCCTGGGTACAGTCCATCGGCAGAGAGAAAAACCACGTACCAGCTCAACTTCGAGTTTTCTTAGCTCCGCGTTCTCCTCCTCATTGCCGCCGAAAGAGTAATCGGCCATGGTCGCGGATTGCTCGCAGCCGAGACAGGAAAGAATCAGTTCAGTTTGTAACAGCACGAAATTGTAATGTTAAGGCAAAGCGACCAGTATGCAGTACGGGTGAGTATGCCTGGGCGACGATGCGAGTGAGGGTTGTGGAATTGGAGATTGTCAAGAAGAAAGTCGGCGGCGGGTGAGAAGGCCGGAAAAAGCGCAATCGCTGTTTTAGCTTTGTTCCGGCGCTAAAACGCCCAACGTGGTTTAGCGCGCAAGACGCCCGGTCTTGCTCAATTTATTTTGTGTCTCGCGATACTAAGAGCATCTCAATCACTCACTCACGCCAATTGCCCATCCACACTTGTTGCAGACAGGAAAACACACATACACAAAAGAAACACGGAACGAGAGCACGACCTGGCAAGATGTCGGCCACTCTTGCAATCCGGTCAACAGCCAAATCGGTCGCTACAGGGGCCGCCAACCTGGCAAGAACCAAGACGCCCATCAAACCGCTCACGACCCCAGGCCAGAACCTAGTCAGCACAAGCGAGCTCGGTATTGTCTCTACGTTGCCTCAGCGCCTTCTCAATTTCTTCGCCAAATACCCGCCAGAGCGTTATTCGGGAGTTGCCCAGCCGAGTCTGATGACCCTGCCGCCTGCCATGACAGAACCAGTTGCAGAAGCAGAGACAAAGATAGAAGCAGCGGAATCGGAATCAGCAGAAGCCGTGGCAGAAACAGTGGCGGCAACAGAGGGAGTAGCTGAAGCAGCAGCAGAAAAACAAGCAGAGGCAGAAGCAGCAGAAACAGCAACCACAACGACCACGACTACAACCACAGCAAAGCTCGACAAACTGCCATCCCCATACACACCCAACCGAGACGCCAAGGGCACCAAAAAACCCGACCCAACCCTATGGTCCCCATCCAAAGCGCTCCTCCAAACGTCCAAACAATACCCGAACCCATTCCTCCCGACAAAGAACACCAAAACCAACAAATGGTGGAGTCCCAAGTATAGTCTGCGCATGCAGGCCGACCTGGTCAAGCTGGCCAAGAAGCACGGAGTCGAAGAACTGCTGCCCATTGGCCGCAAGTCGACCATTTTCAAGGAAACGCGCCGTATGGAGCGTGGTCTTGCTATCAAGGGTACTGGTATTGGCCAAAAGGTCAAGGGTCACAAGTGGGAGCGCCTGATGGAGACGAAGCTCGAGGACAGGAGGAAGGCTATGATGGAGATGCCGGAACTGATCAGATTATGGAAGCAGGTGAGTTTTTATATACTTTTCTTATTCTGGTATAGCAGCTAACTGTCTCTACAGAGAGGACACGGACGAGGATGGAAGAAGTGGCCCAAGCGGTAGTCTACGCGAAACAATTTTTGGTCTTATTTTGTCCAGGTCATCGCGTCTATCTGCCCAGCATATTTGTCGGCGAATTATCGTTTTTGTGTCCAGAAGATTAATTGATGAGGTCTGGGCTAAGAAAAAGGAACTACCCTCAATGTCCTTAGTTGTATTATTATATGTATAAATCTATTAGGAACGGATTGATCAGTTTGAATATATGTACTAGAAATTTCAACTTTTTATACGCCTAACTATGCGATGCTTTAGAGACATTAATCTGATGTTGATTTATATTTCACTCATAAGACGGTATAACCACATCTCCCACAGTGATAACTTGATTATTATTATCATCCCCTCCCAAGACAGCCAACCCAGCATGTCGCCCAAACAGCACTTTCCCACCGATCCGCCTGGTCTTTGCCAGCGTCGAAAAAGGTTCCTGGCGCCTTTCAGCAGTAATCTGATCCACGCATACCATTTGACATCGCTGGCAAGACCCAAACACATCAAACGACAGATTAGTGGATCCGATGGTGAATGATGTCCATGTATCTTCAATGTATGGCTGTTCGGAGTTTAGTATTGATGGTCGGGACGGATCGCTGCTGCTGAGAAGGGTGTTGTGTTCGGAGGATGTTGGCTGTTGTTGTAATGGGAAAGAGAGGTTCTCGGCGACGACGATATTTGCCCGAAATACATCGGCTGCGACGGCTTTGTTTGTGCTGGTAGTAGTAGTAGTAGTGCCAGTAGTCGTGTTTGGCGGTTTGGTGTTTCCTTTGATCTGCTCGTTGAGTCTGTTTACAGACGATCGAGAAACCAAAAGAATGGGACTGTCGTTAGACAGGCTCTGATTCTGGACAGAATCTTTAGAAGAAAAAAAAGGGGTATACCAAGGATCAGCTGGAAAAGAGCCAGGCATGAGGTCTCGATTCACGGACGATGATCTCGTGGCCGTCGCCTTTGCATGCCGCTGACTGTGGGTATCATGCGTAGGAGATCGTGCCAGAGTGCAAGGAACAGCGAGGAAATCCGAGAAAAAATCAGATACTTCTCGCGACGAGTAGACCTGCATCATGAGCTGGTCGCCACAGACTCGCGAAGACTTGCGCTTGAACTCTTGCAAGCTACCTGCTGCAACCAGTTGCGGATCATCATACCGTGATAGTGGGATTTCCAAACTCGGTCCATCGGTAGTTGCAGTGGAAAGAGTAGTGATGCGGAGGACGCCGTTTTCAAAATCTAGATATGGTTTGATCAGAGCCATTCGCGGGTATCGTTTCTGGCTAAGTGCAGCGCCGGTGCCCTGATGGACGATGCACCATTCACGATCCCAGGCGAGCCCCTTTTGGTTGACTTGCCAGGCTACTCCGGGCGGTACTTTGAATCCAGAGCAGCTTTTGATCGGGTAGACGCATAGGCTTTCAATGTAGAACCTGTTATCAAACAGAGAGTCAATTTGTGTAGGAGGAATCGGCGAATCCGTGGCCGCCGGTGGCACGCTCAAATCGACGTAGAACTCTTGCACAAATAAAACAAAAGCGTCGATATCGTGCGCGCTGCTCATGGCTCCAAGACTCAGTCGGAGTGCTCCCGTTGGTTTACCGCGCATCACGTCGTTTTCGTCGCCGCAGCGTTGGCCAGCTCTATAATTTGCTTCCATGTCTTCGTTACTCAGACCGAGTAAACTGGCTGCGCCGCCTGGGTTGCATAGCGTTCCAGAGCGGATGTGGATGCCTTTGATAGAAGCGAGCTTCTCGACTTCGGACTTGCCGATCCATTTGCCACTGCTGTCGAGAAGATTCAAAGCAATGATGGGGCCTTGGGTAGCTGTGTCACCGTACGAGCAACCAGGCGAGGTATAAAAATGGCATACGGGTGAGCCGTTTGCGTGTTTGAGAGAAGAAAGCTGGTGAAACAACTGCTGAGCCAGAAGAGATGTATGAGCCGAGATATTTTTCATAGAGCCGTATAGTCTTGTGTGCACGTTCAACGCCGAGTCTAATGCTATGATGTTGTGAAATGGAAGAGTGCCGTCCTCTAGCTGATCATATATAGAAGCCTTCTTCTTTGCATGCCATGGGACACCACCATGTGCGACGACCATGTCGGCAGTTCCTCCACCAAAGTATCGCCGATGTTGGAAGATATGGCCCACGTCTTTTCGGACAAGCAGCGCGCCGAGGTCGGGGAAGCCGAAGATTTTGTAGAAGCTGAGCACTGCAAAGTCTGGGGAAACTAGAGGATCACTCAGATCCAGTGGAGTCGTGGTGACATAGCTTGCGACATCGAGGAGAGTGAAGGTGTTTCGGTTTTCTGGCCTCCGATTCTGGCTGCACCATTGAAGTGGGAGACGTCGACCGTTCATATTTGACTGCGCAGGATATGCAAATAACTGTGTCGTATTATCATCTGAGCCCTGGCTGTCAATCCACTGCTGGACTTCACTATCTGACTCAAAACACCGGTGGCCCTGATCTGCCACCTCACGCACCCCGACCAGGCTGGTATGCGAGTCGACATGATAGCCATACCAAAAACCGTTTTGACCACTCTCACTTCGATAGTCTCGCAGAGTATCTGCAACTAGCTTGATGCCCGCGGTCGTATTAGCCACAAACACCAGATCGTAGACATCCGGATCGGCGTTGAAGAAGCGAAGCACGCGTAACCTGATATCGTCCACGCGGCCTGTTGTCAGCTGCGAGGAGGCTGAAGCAGAATGCGGATTGCCAAAGATATTGGAAGTTAGGTCGTGGCAGTATGACTCGATCAGTGATTTTGCATATAATGTGCTTCCGGCATGGTCAAGGTATGTGACGTCTAGTGGCGAATTAGATTGCATATCAATTTCAGCAAGAACAAAAGGGGAGTGTTGTACCTTTGAGCAACGGGTATTCTCGATCACGAAGCTGATGCAGAGCTTCAGGATACAGATTTTCCAAAGGCCTAGCGATGGGATCGGCCATGTTGGTCTTGGTGAGGATAACGATGTTGATGAAGTGACGTGGTGGTCATTGGAGACCGGTGGCGACGGTCAGCGTTCAATCAAGGGATATGTTCCATAAGTCGTAGAATTCGCTATGAACACCCTCGGCAATGAGATTATTTCGAATATGAATATCGAGATTGTGAAAATTAAGTGACGTGAGATTTCCCCGCATATATGACAGGTGTAACTGGCGACGGAGCTCGCCGATTGCTTGTTCAATGTTCAGGGAGTCGTCTTTGTATGAGTTTGGGCGATTAGAGACTGGTTGAAGCAGTTGCAAAGAAGCATCTGAAAGCAGAGGATTAAGGATATGGAATTCATTGAATTAATGTTGTATCATCGAGTGGAAGCAAGGGTGGCAAGCGGTAGATCGCTGACACCCTATCGCAGGCGGCCGCCGACAGAAGCAGCATCGGTACCTAAGGACGCGGAGATCGCCGTGCGGGGCGTCGATCGATCCATTTCTTTCTTTTCTGCATTCTTATTTTTTCAGGCACATAGCATCTACTATATATACAAAGTATTGAACATGTCACTTCGTATTGTTCATCTAACTAATTACAGGGTGCGCAATAAACGAACACTCGTTGTCATCGCATAAAGTACATCAATGGTTCATTGCTCGTGATCCAGAACATTCCCAACTCTTTCCGTCTTTTCAAAGTTTTTAACCTTTTTTTAACCTTTCCACGTTTTATTTCTTTCCAGCCATGGTTTCCGATCAAACCACATAGTGTCGCCGACTCGACGAGCTGCGACGACCGCTGTGGTGATGGCCGCGACGGCTGCTGTGGCTGCGTCGACGCACCACCGTCTCCTTGACAACAGTGTCGTCACGGTGATGATTGAAAATGAACATGGCAAAGATGGCAGTCAGGAAGAAGAACAGAATCTGCATAATGCCCATCGCAAACGAAGCCTTGAGCATCGCACACGTCTTGTTCACATTGAGATGCTTGCCGTTGTAGTCCACCGAGCCAAAAGGGCCCAGCGAGACCGACACGGTGTCAGTGTCCCAGCTGCTGCAGTCTGCGTCGGCGATGAAGCGCAGCTCGTACACGGCAGCAATAAAAGCACCGAGGAAGCACAGGTCCATCAGCGCGACGAAGCCGGCGGAGCGCTTGGTGCTGCCAAAGCGGATCACCGTGTCGGCGCACCAGAAGACGGCGATGGTGCTGACGATGAAGAGCACCAGGATGTATGGCGGCGTGAGCTGGTTGTTGTCGAGGAAGCCATGGACAAAGTATGCCTGTGGTTCGGTCAGTATTCTTTCTATCTTTCTATTCAGTAGAGCAAGCACTCACCAGCATGCCGATGATGGGAATCAAGAAGGTGATTTCCACCAGCCGCCAGAAGATGAACAGAAGACTGCCGATCATCTTGACCGTAACTTGTAGTATGGAGTCACAAAAATACCTGTGGTGCTGGATGCTAAATGATCAAGTTCCTGCGCTTGTTATGCGAGCGCACGGAGTCTTCTGTATGCGTTTGCGGGGCTCAGCGTGGCTAGCAACCCGTTACTATGGGGGCGACTAGAGCAGTAAACACAGAGTCGCACCTCAGCGCATAACAGGGCAGTAGCCAAACAGATGAAAAATTTGTATATGCAAAGTGAAGATCGCAACAGAGAGAAAGGTGAGATGTATTATTATAGGCGAAGGGGAAAAAAAAGGCGAGAGGGGATTGTTTCACCGGGAGGCTGGGAAGCCAACAGGTTAAATTAATGCGATGGCGGGGGAACAGCCCAGCCCATGCACGTCAGAGATCGAGGCGGTTTCCATAAGCAACCGCCGGCCTAGTGCAAGGATCGAGAGTCTTCGGATAATTACTCCGTGCAATTGCCCAGTAGCCATGCCTCCGTGCGTCTGTAAGGCGCCGGCCACGAGGCATGGTGTTTATCTCCTATTTGCCTAGGCTGGTCTAGCCTGCGCTGGTTTTCTCTTCGCTTCCGATGTAGCCGCAGAGTATGTATGGTAGTTGTGATAGATTTGATTGAATTTTCTACATGAGCGTCTTTTTATCTAAACAATATAAACAAAACCGTTCATCATGCTTCCCCAGCCAAGTGCCTGACTTGACCGCTGTGCACAGTCGGCGGGCTGACTGGGCTAACAGCAGGTTGATACCCAGTGTCGTAAGGCTGATAAGAGGAGTCGACTTGGGGCGGGTGTCGCCCATACTGAGACGCTGTCATCTCAAAACCCTCGTGGTTATCCTCGCTCGACGAAGACGAGTACGTATCGCGATCCCGCCGGCGGTTATAAACGCCTCCCGGTAGCGGCGCCGCCTGTGTGGTAGGCTCAAGAGAAACGACGCCCTGGTCCATCATTCGGGGCCGACGATCTTGCAACTGCTCTTCATCCACATTGCGCAAAGGAACCGCATCATCCTCGACCGGCACTAGGGCGACGTGCTGGGGGGTTGGTTCGGTGCCCCAGCTTCGGATCGGGTATGCCCGTCCTTTCTTCCACGGTTCCGACAGCGGGTGGAAATACTGTCGGTACGATGCCCACGCCATGGCAACTCCGAGTAGAGAGCCAGTGATGACATCGAAAGGGTGGTGTCGGGCGTCCATGATGCGGCTCACAGCGATCAGGGCAGCTCCAAGAGTAGGGATCATGACGATTATTGTCTTCCAAACCTCACCGCGACTGTCCATGATGTGCATTTTGCCGCTGAGATATAGCGAGACGTAGAATAAACCAGCAAAGGAGGCTGAAGGGAGTGTGAGCTTTGTCTTTCAAAAAAAAAAAAAAAGTCATTAGGACTTACAGCTACTATGTCCAGACGGCCAAGAGCGGAATCCATCCTTGATCAAGGCCGGATCACCATGGCAGATGGTCGAGTTAGAAAGGCCATAGACCGGCAGGTCCTGGCTTCCAGTAGCGGGCTGACAGCGGTCGATCAGGTCCGGACGAGGTTTCCCGCAGGCGTTTTTCAGCGTTTGCGTGATTACAAAGGCCAGACCTTGCGAAAGCAGCAGACCCAGTATCCCACAATTCAACTCCCACAGGCGATCTTTCAGCCGGTAGGGGCCCGTCAGCTTGCGCCGCCCCGTGTTATCCGAGGCCGGTTTGTGGTGTGAAAAGAGTCCATCGATCAATAGTGTGTACACGGCGATAATGACGATGGGGGAGACGATCGAGATCAGGAGGGCTTCTTGGATCGTGACGCGTTCGTGTACGGCATACGGGTATTGCAGACTTTTGTTGTCTAATGAAAAATGCTGGTGATAGGGCTCGATTCGATCCAGGATATAGAATCCGATAGCAAAGGCGCTACATTTGGATGTTAGCCTTCTCTGCCTTGGGTGTGGGTCTGTCTTTTCGACACTTACATGATGATAACATAGTCGAATATGTATCTGCAACCCAGTCAGCACTGTATCAGCAAAATGACAAATCGAGGACCGACGTACGAGATGACCACGCGAGCCGAAAGGCTCTTCTTGGAGAACGCGGAAAGTTTGGAGGGCAGCTGAGCCATCACTGCGAAAATAACGCTGCAAATGCAAAGGCAATGCTAAACAAATGTATGTATAAGAAAAAAACTGTATTTGTATCCAAGATGAGAGTGTGTCGTTCAAACGCAGAAAAAAACAATGCTGCCTAAATCGCGTAACAAGCTGAGGATGAAAAGCGCACACGACCCAGGCGCAGCCCAGGGTCAATCTGAATCGCTGGCGGTGGAGTGCCTGTGGGACAGAATGCTGGTGGCTGACCAAAGCCAAGCGTGGCTTGGACCTTTTAATGCGGACTGATGATTCCTGGTTGAGACGACGACTGTTGAAACTTGATGTAAGGAATCCGTGACTTGTCAGTGCTTGTCGATCTGCGGAGGATCCAGAACTCTGTGGGGCGTTAACAGTCAGCTGATTGGCTTCCAGGAGCGGGCGCCAAAGCCCGAAATAGTAAATTGCTAGCAATGCTCGCGCACTCGCTGGCCAATCGCACAGCCCCGGTGACATTCATTTGCCGCTCCTCGTACTCTCTATTCGGATGCTTACCAGGGGTCTACTGCAGAGTATTGGCTATGGTATGGTCGAAATGGAACCAGTCGAGGTTCTCAAAATCATTACCCATAGATGTGAATGGGTCGGTGATATCGAAAGACAAAGCCTCCTCTGCATGACCATTGGCTGCTTGCAAAGACAGCGTTTCAAGGTTGATACCTCCTCGTTGAGATTCAGTCGTTGAAGCGCCATTCAAAACGAGACGCAGCGCGTGGGAAACTCGCTGGGCATCTTTGCAGATTGGAGATTTTTCAACGCAAATATCAAGTGACTGCCGGAGTAGTTGGAGCAGTTCGTCCTCAATCAAGGCGTCGATGACGGGGGGCTGCAAAACCCCTTTCCGGTAGGTGTGCACAACCAGACACAGCACCATGATGCCGAGCAGGAAATCGTTCATGGTAAAGTTGGTGAGCATCCAACGCGTGGCATATAAGCGACCTCCAGGTGATATTTCCTTGTGCATCTCGATGAATTGGCCGACCAGCTCTCTTCCGGACTCGATGCAAACCTTGGCGCTATAGATATTACCCCGAGCCATGTATTTGCGGTGCAGAATACATAGGCTTTTGAGGTGAATGAATTCAATATATAGCCGGGTTATTATAAGAAAAGGATCGTCTGTGATTGATTCTGAAAAGGAGCGTATTCGAAGAATCTTTGGCACGGTCGTGTGCGTCTGTCTAACCTCTTCGTCCAACTGGAGAACTTCTGTTTCGGACTTTTCCTTGAACGAGAGTGCATCTTGACAGATCTTGAAGACGCTGAATAATTGTCGGTCCTTGACAATAAACCAGAGCAGTTTCGTGTGCTCGTCCTCCGACCGAGAAGCCGGTAAGACTTGGGTGTCGACGTCAAAATCCGAGTCCAAGAGATTCCTTGGCGGCCTGGTGTCGCAGTTCTCAGGGTAGATATTACTTGGAAGGCCAAGTTGAAACGAGATCATCACATCAACCTGCCTGGTTACTGCCCAAAATCGCCGACGCATTTCGCCTTCGAAGACGGTCAGAGATCCAAAAGAGTCCGGATCTCGGTGATAACCCATCTGGTACGCCATGCGTACAACCATGCCGAGAATTGTCCCGGCTTCTCTAGAAGGATCCAAGGATCTCAAATTTTTACAATGCGCGTATACGCCGAGTGACTCTACCGCATAAGACTGCGGCCGATAATATTCCCCGACAGCCAGGCAGCATCCGGCCGCCGTATGGAGCCTAGCACTCTGGGCGGTCATAGTGGGCGGAGATAGTTCGCTGGATTCGCACTTTTCCCTGATGAGAGATGCCATACAACAGACAGAAAAAAGGATGGAAAGCCACAGCGGGTTAACTGCTTTAGGGTCTTTCCAAAACTCTTGATAGATTCGTTGGAATTGATGCGCGTGGATGAATGGCATAATAAAAGTCTCGCCTTGAAAGTATATCGAAAGAAGCCGATCCGTGTCGATTTTTGCAGGTAGGTATTCATCAATGATCTCTTGCAGATTGTATGAATCTGGAGACCCAAAAATCGGATCTCTGCTTGACGTGAGCACGGATTTTGAGGGAACGGGCGATTCAGCCCGAGGGCCACCCAGGACAGCTTTCAGTTCTTGGATGTCGTCTAGGACGGCGGACCAGTGCGTGAACCCGGCGTATTCCGGTGCGTCTGGCTTTTCCTCTTGAGAGTGACTTGCCACCTCCAAGGACTTTTGGGGAGTCGGATGATCCTGGGACGAGCTCAAATCTCGTTGGTGCAGAAAATCCGTAATCAGAGACTCCAGGTGTGCCAGCCTGCTTTCAACGGCACCTTGATGGCCGCTATGTCGTGAATCTGCATTCTGGCGGTATGAACAAGCATGTGGCTCGTTTCTTTTCAGGCAGCTACTGCATGGCTGCCCTCGATCGCACCGGAGTTTCGATCTCCTGCACTGGTTGCAGACATGCGACTCTCTTGGTCGTTTCGTGACCTTTGGAGCGGGGGCTTCCTGCGCGGGACCAGTATGCGCTCGGAACTTGCCCGTGAAGCTCGAGAAGTCAGACATTGTCGATTATGGAGCCGACTCTGACACTTTATGTGCTGGACGTTGCTGTGTCTGTAATCCGTGAATATTTACAGAGTACAAGGGTTGCTCCTTCCCGAGTGAGCCACTTGGCGCCGGGCAGTCGCCGAAGTCAGGTGACCATTTCTCGACGTTTTCTCCCTCTACCTGGAATCGGACTTTTAAAAATATTACTTTCATGAAAAATTATATGGGTACATTCATTCATTTAATTTTCAAATGGAGTCTACCATGGCTGAATGCCGTCGCGACGGACCACCTTACCAGTGTCCTGGTCCCGGCCCCCTTCAACTACCTCTCGCACCAGAGTCCCGCCGATGGATGGATCCAGACCACCCATCTTCTTCATCATCTCCTTGTTCCCGCCTAGGCCCGTGGCAAGGAAGCCAGGTGAGATCGCCCAGACTTTGACTCCATCTGTAGTCAGGAGCCTGTGCCACTCGCGCATCATCATGTTCATACCGGTCTTGCTAGATCGATAGGAGGCAACCGACGGACCCTGCTTGGGCCAACCCTTGTCAGGGATGCTGTTAACTTTGATGGCTCGGTTGTCGGACTCGGTCAGTGTCGAAGTGCCGCTCGCGATGAAGATGAGTCTTGGGTCTGCAGACTTGAGGAGCAGCGGCACAAAGGTATGCGTCATGATCCATGAGCCGGTTGTATTGACATTCCATGCCTTGTTCCACGCCTCTCGCATGGAAACCTTCCCGAGGGCCAGTTCTTGGTCAAACGAAGCTCCTATACAGGATATGTTAGCTATGGGGACACATCTAAATATAAATGACGTCAGCCTCACCTGCGTTGTTGATCAAGATGTCAACACGGCCATATTCGCTGGAGACGTGCTCGTACACTTTGGCAATGGAGTCGTCGTCTTCAATGTCCACCTGGATGGTGTTGATAACGCTGGAAGTCTGGGGAAATTCCGCTTGGAGTTCCTGGGCCGCAGCGTTGGCCTTGTCTAGGCTTCGGCCACCCAACAGGATCGTGTATGCCTTGGGCGACTGCAACAGTGACCTTACAGTCTCGAAGCCCAGTCCAGTATTGGCTCCGGTAATCAGGACGATTGGGTTAGATGCCATTTTGATGGTTGGATATGAAAATGTAGTAAGATGCAAGGTTAATTGTTCAGAATATAGCGAAGTAGATGATGCTGCCAATATTGCATTCTGTGTGCAGACCACGGCCTTTTATACCAGCAACCTAGCTGAACAATGCGCACCGCCAGCTCGGACTTTAATCCCTACATCCGACCTTTTAACCGTATGAAGACACACAAATATAGCCTGTCGGAGGTATCCAGAGGACGATGATGCTGCGACTCGGAGTTCGGAGAAAGCAAGGAACAAGAATTTCCTTTTTGGAAATCGCGCCGGCCGAGAGAAATTACCGCGTTGGGCGAGATCGACAGCACGTGCCGTGGCAAGGACCAGCGTTGCACTAAGCCAAGAACGGAATGGCGGCTGGGGGAGCCGCGGGGGGACTTAATCGACTAATTATTAAGAGCAACTTGTTATGCCTGTCACGAATAACAGGTTTCTGATTGCTGGTGGCTTTGTCTGCCAGCAAACACCAGAGCATCCAAATCTTGTCCTTGCTCCTCTATACTGTTCTCTACTTTGCAACTGCGACTGACGACTCCTGAGCTACTTTGGTTTTGTGCATGAATTGACGATTGTTTTAACATAATGATGCTGGGCAGTGGCCTGCAGGGCACAGGTGAGTCGAGTCGCAGTCACAGTAATTACTCAACTCGGTAACTAACTAGGGCCTCTTTCAATATAGAGAAGCTCAAGGAGGTGACTCGCCTGGTGGAGGTGCTAGAAAATGACTTTTCTGCAAAGAAGTTGTCGTCTGCAGGTAAAAAACTCTTCTATGTGAACAGAGCGAGTGAAGAGGAATGCTAAGTATTAGCACAGAAAAAGTGCAGACGCTGTTGACCCTGCGTCAGCATGGCACAGATCCGACAAATGCAGATCCCATTTATTCAGACAAGGTACCGAGAGTTGTCGTAAAGCCCTGACATCGCCGTTGCTGATTTCGCTAGGGCATCAATCTGTTGGCCAAATATGGATTGGACGGCGAAACCGTCGATATCAGACGGTCTGCTTTACGCTGTATTGCAAATGCGCTCCTCCTGAATCCGAACATGCGTCAAGTCTTTGTCAATACGGGGTATGCTGGGCGTGTAGCCGAGAGGCTCAAGGTAATTAATACTACCCAGTTGCATACTATGGCATTGGTTGCTAACACGTGGTACAGACTGACAGTTCGGATGATGAAATGATCATGTCGCGGATTCTCTTTCTGACTACGTACGGCACCGACATTGAATTTGGTACTCTTATTACCAAGCATTCTCTAGCTGATAATATTTGCTACGTATGTTCGAAAAACCCAGGTCCAATATTTCTATCCTCTTACTTACCGAACGTAGCAAGTGACACGCCACGCGAAGCAATTCCCCAAAAGCGGCCGAAAAGACCTGCCGCAGATTGATGAATTGGCCTTGACAGATACGCTGAAATTGGTATTCAACGTTGCTAAGCTCTACCCCAGCCTGGCAGACTCCTTTACTCCTATAATTCCTCACATGTTCAAAATCATCAGCCGCATTGATATCCCTGCAAAGCCGCTCGACGGCCTCATTGGCTACCTCGTCAATGCCCTGTCGACGCTCGACCTAGAGGAGAAACCGGGCAAGTTTGAAAGCAGCCCGCTTTTCCCGAAATTCAACCAGAATTGTAACGTCGACAAATTAATCAATATACTTGATGCCGCTGTTCGGGTGTACACGCCAGCAGACTTGGAGCCTCGTGCCGTGCCCTTGCTGCATTTGCTGATTACGATCCACGAGTTTGCCCCAGAGGGCCCAAGGAAATACATGAAATGGCTCCTTTTGCCCGAAGACAACGACCGAAGCGTTCCAATCGGACGTAGCGACACGCTATCTTCCAAGCTCCTCAACCTCTCTACGTCGCCATCAGTCCACCTCAAGACAACCATTTCAGAGCTGATGTTTGTGCTGTCTGACAAGGATGCGGAGAGCCTGACAAAGAATATTGGCTACGGCTTCGCTGCGGGGTTCTTGGCATCTCGTGGTATCCAGATCCCGCAGGATGCCCAAGAGGCCTTTTCATCGAATTCAGATGCCGGCATCAACCCGATTACGGGCCAGCGGTTCGATGCAGAACCTCAGGATGCTGGCCCTCCCATGACTCAAGAAGAGAAGGAACGAGAGGCGGAGAGACTCTTCGTACTTTTCGAGAGGTACGTACCCCTGAATATTTCTACTACCATTCTTGCTTGTTTGTGATTTATACTTACTTGATATTACAGAGCGAGGGCAAATGGTTTCATCCGAGCAGAAAACCCCGTCGCGCAGGCAGTCCGAGAGGGCAGATTTGAAGAACTCCCAGACGACGCCGACAGCGACCTCGATTAATTTTTTGGCAAAATCTCTACGCTTGTTTCTCAGTGACCCTTGTCTTGCCGTTTTCAACGCGCGTGCACATATTGAGGGGCGTCAATTGCTGGTTTGTACTGCAAAGCATTCGGATATCCCATGGGCGGAGCCCTTCTGGCAGCATCAATCTTTTTGTACATTCATAATAAGGAAGACATTTAGTCTGATAGACTAAACTTAAATTCAACCTTTCTATACAAGAGATAAAATCGTGTAGTATGACGTATGGCCAGAGAGGAGGGGCAGCGCGGGACAGCCGGCGCGGCAGAAAAAAATTAAAGCGCGGGGAACGGAAAGAGTCTCGACACTTCGAGAACTTACCAAGCACCACAACTTGCGAACTGGACTTATACGCATCTTTTTCTTCTTTTATTCTGGCGATTACACAGTACATTTTTAGAGCAAGTGAACATACATACAGCTATTCAAAATGTCGAAGCCATTTGATCCAGAGACGGCGGAGAACTTTGAGGATGTGAGTACTGCTCTGTGTCTTGTCTCGTGATAGCCAAAAAAGGTGAACATCTTGCTAACTTCCTTACAGATGGAGAAGCAGTTTGCTGTCAAAGGTACTTACACCGTCCCTCGACTCAACAAAGACCACATCCGTTAACAAAAGACCCTCCTCCGCGAAACAGCTGTCGAACATCTCATGACATACTGGTCCATCCTCGAAAAAGTCCCCGGCTCCAAACTGCGCCTCACAAAGATGGACGACGAGATCTACGAGCACTTCAAGAAGGAATTCCCCGAGTTCAACCCAGCCGACAAAATCAACGAAGACGACATGAAAAGCAAAGCGGGCAAGGAGCGATGGCGCAACTTTATGAACGTGTATGAGAAGACGATCAATGATTTTAACTTTGGAACTATGTTGCGCGCGGACGCCAAGTCGGAGTATGAGCAGGAGACTACTATATTCGGTGAGTGGCTATCTTTCTACGACAGGGGGGACTTTTTTATTGATGCAGGTTTCTAGCGATGCGCATGCAATTTTATGCCATTGAGATTTCTCGGTGAGTCACTAAAACAACATATTATTATATTCCCCCTGTCTAACCACCCTACAGAAACCGTGCGGGTCTGAATGACTGGGTTTACGAACAGGCGCAGGCCAAAAGCCAGTAGTTGGGATGGAGTCAACGGATGAATCTATGAAACCAAAATCAAAAACCTCTGTCGGAGTTTACGGCGCTCGTTTCATCTCGTGTTCGCATTAGACATTTGCTCTATGCAGATCTACTCCGTTGTTTTTTCTATCCGATTGGAGAGCCTGGAGCACATGTGTGCAGCACAGCGAGGCCTCTCCGTTAGCGTCAATGTCGTTTTGTCAACTGTACAACTACTATACCCTTTCTCTTTAGACCTTCGTTCCCAAAATATTGCATTCTTCATACGCATCTCATTTCATAGGACAATATAGTGAATATGTTAGAATGATAAGACGGATCACATGACGCGAGATGGCGGGTGCAGACAAAGAGAACAATAATAAGACCCGATGCGGACAACCATTGTCCTTGACGGCAACTTCGTATTATTAGGAAAGATGTCTGACAGAAACCAGCTTACACGGATTCATGTTTCTACAGGCATTTGTCTCGCTCCTGGAGAACTTATTTCTGTGCTACAATGTTGCCAACCCGATCAGAGACCCTCGACTGATAGCAATATCGATGTGGATGAAGAAAGCAGCCGTGTAAACGATGGCAGAAAACAACCCAAAGCGGTTCTCACAGAGGAGACCATCCAGCAGCAACCCCATGGCAGACCCTAAAAAGAACACCGAAGACGGTCCAGTCAAAGCAAGATGGAGATCTCTCTTTCGCTTCACAACACTTCGCCAGCTCCCACTCATCCTAGTTGCATTTGTTATCACAATCGCCGTCAGCGCGACCAAGATCGTGTTTGCGTTCTATCTCGGACAGCTTTTTGAGCTCTTCACGCAGTTTGGCAATGGAACAACTAAGGGCCCGCAGATGCTTGAAGGAGTTCGATCGAATATTCTGATTCTGCTTGGGATTGGAGGTGCATCATGGGTATTGAATGCTTGTTTCTTGTTTACTTGGGTTACGTTCGCCGAGCTTCAGGTCATATGTGCGCGGCAAAGGCTTTTTGCAAAGCTGTTGGATCAGGATCTCTCGTGGTTCGATATGAAAGAACAGGGAATGGGCTCGTTCTTGTCGCACTCTCAGAAGCAAGTCTCCAGTTTACCCTCTCTGATACATTGATTTTGTTATTTTGAGACTCTTCTGACCGTTTTGATAGACAACTACGCGAACTCCAGATTGCAACAGCCCAGCCTCTGGGATTCCTCTTTCAACACACTGCTCAGGCCATTCTGGCAGTAATCCTCGCCCTCTACATATCGTGGAAAGTGGCTCTGGTCACAATGGCCGGACTCCCAGTTTCTTCGGCCATCATTTCAGTCGTGTCTTCGAGAATGAACCCCATGATGAAGGCCCAGCAGTCGGAGCTGGCTGAAGCTTCCAAGTTTGCGTACGACGCTTTCACTTCCATTGATAGCGTGAAATGCCTCAACGGAGAGTTTTCCACCTATTTGCACATAGTATCGCATATAAAAGCAGCTGCTCGGTGGTATCTGAAACTGGCGATTCTTACTGCCATGCAAATGGCTTTCGCCCGATTGACAACGTTTGCAATGTTTGTGCAAGGGTTCTGGTATGGCAGTTCTCTCGTTCAGTCAGCGGAGTTAACATCTGGTGATGTCTTGACGACCTTCTGGGCATGCTTGCTCACTGTGCAGTCCATCGAACTCGGTGTTCATCAGCTTACGATATTGGAGAGAGGCAAAATCGCCGGTGAGACTCTCTGGTCGTATCTCCTTCATCCCAATGTCGAGAAGCCGCCGCTTAGAGTACGACGAGACCGATATCCTG
Organism: Talaromyces sp. P118-02; assembly: GCA_037040535.1. Classification (NCBI taxonomy): domain Eukaryota; kingdom Fungi; phylum Ascomycota; class Eurotiomycetes; order Eurotiales; family Trichocomaceae; genus Talaromyces; species Talaromyces sp. P118-02. Next base: position 32,261 of record JAXQGY010000031.1, read on the forward strand.
ACCTTCATACTGAGGATATCAGATTCCAGGATGTAAGTCTCTCTGAAATCCTATGACAGTTCCCAAACTCTGACTCTACGATAGGTCTCGTTTGCCTACCCTTTCCAACCCGACAGGCTGATTCTCAAATCTCTGAATCTGGTATTTCCAGCTGGTAAAACCGTCTTTGTTGTCGGACGCAGCGGAGCCGGGAAAAGCACGCTGACGAATCTTCTTTTGCAATTCTATACGCCTACATCTGGAGGCATTCTCGTCGGGGGAGTTCCCTTTCGCGCAATCGATACGTCTTGGATTCGCAAAAGTTTCACCATCGTTCAGCAGAATAGCTACCTCTTCAACGAGACCGTTTCAACAAACATTTTATTTGGAAGTCACGATCCCGAAAATATCACGAGTGACAAAATGCGAATGTGTATAGAGACGGCAAGCCTACAAAGCACCATTAACAAGCTTCCCCAGGGGCTAGATACTCCTGTTGGAGTAGGAGGAAACCTCCTGAGCGGCGGGCAGAAACAGAGGGTCGCTGTTGCGCGAGCTAGAATTAAAGACAGTGCGGTTTTGATTCTTGATGAGTTCACCAGTGCTTTGGACTTTGAAAACAGAGTTTCCGTTATGAACGCAGTTCGAGAATGGAGGAAGGGGATGACCACTATCATTATCACACACGATACGACCCATATACTCGATGATGACCTTGTTTACGTTTTGGAGTCTGGAGGTGTGGCGGACTCTGGGCTCAAAAAGGATTTGGTGAGCAAGGGACTGCAAATATTCACAACTACGGAAACCTATGACGACGAGCTCGAGAGTGAGAGCTGGGCAGAATCTCCATCCTATCTGGACCATTTCTTTGCGGAGGATAACCTGGACGATTCGTGGCTAGCATCCACTGACGACGACAGCGAGACATCAAGTTTGATGAAAACTGTCGAGTCAGACGAGAGAAGACTACTTCCTCGGCAAGCCTCGTGGCTTTCACCATATGATGCCAACGCCCAATCTGGCCCAATCGAATCCGTTGATTCTGCCGAAAGAAACCTTTTTCACTACCAACAACAGACTGCAAATGAGTTTCTTCCCCTAGGCAGGTTGGCTCGAGATTCCGTGGTTGTTCCCAAGCCTCGTGCTGCGACTCGTCGTCAGAGTGTTATTCAAGCTTACTCTGGTGACACTGGAAACAAACATAAAAAGGTCACATCTAAAAGTTGGCATGCATATGTTAAGCGTTCACCACCTAAACGCCATGCCATTAAACACCTTTTCAAAACAGGCCAACGCAAGAGAGAAGCAAAACAGGCACAACCAATACACAAGACATTACTCAGTATCCCGTCGGTCTTAAACACAAAGCAAAAGTTTCTTCTCGCGGGCACCATGATCCTGGCCTCTTTGCATGCCGCTGCTAGTCCTATTTTCAGCTACCTCTTGTCACAGCTCTTTGGGTCTTTTTATTCTGATGCAAATCGATCCACTGTAGCGAAGAAATGGTCCATCGGCATCTTGGGATTGGCAGTCTGCGACGCGTTCATCACATTTTTCATGCACTACTTACTGGAATACTGCAGCCAAGCCTGGATGGATCAGCTACGCACAAAATCCATGCGCCGGATACTTAACCAACCCTGTTGCTGGTTCGACGAGAAGGAAAACCACCCCATGCAACTGACTATCTGTCTCGACCAAAACGCCGAGGAAATCCGTAACCTGGCAGGCAGGTTTGGAGGACTGGCAATGATCGCGGTGATGACCTGCATGATTGCTATTGTGTGGAGCTTTGTTCTCAACTGGAAACTTACGCTGGTCAGTCTTGCTTGTGCACCAGTCTGGTATGGAATCAGCAAGGGGCTGGACGTGATCAATAGGAAGTGGGAGCAACGGACAAACGAGTTAAATGAGCTCGTGACATCGGTGTTTTCCGAAACCTTTGTTGATGTTCGTACCGTAAGGGCGTTTACTTTGGAACATCATTTCCAGTCAAAACACTCGCGTATCTTGAAGACGGCTTTGGGGGTGGGATTGAAACGGGGGTTTTATTCGGGGATTGTCTATGGTCTGACTGAATCGGCGGTGATATTCGCAAGCTGTGAGTTTCCTTTCTTTAGAGCAACATTTCTTCCTGGAAAACAAAGTGCTAATGTCATCAGCTATGCTTTTCTACTATGCGGCTGAACTGATAGCCTCGGACAGGGCTAACACGTCGCCTATTTTATCTGTCTTGACAATGATTTTGTTTAGCTTGGGGTATACAGTATCGGTGATATCTTGGAGTATGTCTATCTTCCCCGTAACTCTCAAAAACACAGCATCTGACTCTTCGTGCAGTTCCTCAAGTCAACTCAGCCAACGACACGGCTAGTCAACTGATTGAACTGTCCCGTCTGCCATCTGGCTCGTCGCATGAGCATACTGGGAAACTGCGAGTCTTTGAACCGCTTCCGATAGAATTCAAGGACCTGAGCTTTAGCTATCCCGGACGACCAGAAACCAAAGTCCTAAACCGCATTTCCCTCACGATCCCAGGCAACAGCTGTGTCGCGCTTGTCGGCAGTTCCGGTTCTGGCAAATCAACAATCGTTTCTCTGCTCCTCGGTCTATACGCTTGCCCTAACCCTGCGCGAGGCAAAGCAGCCGCGCTGACGCTGGGCGGCGTGGACATTAGACAGCTACACATGCCAACACTCAGAACCCTAATCGCCTATGTCCCACAGCACCCCCGCCTCTTCGCAGACACAATCCGCGCCAACATCACCTACGGCCTAGACTCATACTCGCGGCTGCGCGGAATGAAGAACGTCGAAGCCGCAGCCGAAGCCGCCGGCATCGCCGAATTCATCCGCTCCCTGCCCGAGGGCTACTCGACGGTAGTCGGCGAGGGAGGACTATCTCTATCTGGCGGCCAAATCCAGCGGTTAGTGATTGCGCGTGCCCTAGTGCGGCATCCGCGAGTGCTGATTCTGGACGAGGCGACGTCGAATCTGGACGCGGAGAGCGCGGCGGTGATACGGCAGTCTGTGCAGAGTTTGCGGATGTCGGCTCGTTTGACGGTTATTTTGGTTACGCATGCGGTGGAGATGATGCAGATTGCGGACAGTGTGGTGGTGATTGATCAGGGGAGGGTGGTGGAACAGGGCAGGTATCAGGCATTGCTGCAGCGGGGGGGTGGACGGTTGCGAGATATGCTGGGTGGTTGATATATCGGTTTACAGTGATTCTATAGTTCGGTGAGATAGATCCATATAATCGATCAATTGATGTACTCATTCCATGTGGAACATAGATAAGCTTCGCCACGTGCGATAACCTAGCCCCAAAGCTACCATGTGACAACAATTGACTGACTGAAACTGAAATAACACTGCCAGCAGACTACTGACAGGATACGGGAAACAATCAATATCAAGACCGGTCTAGTATACAACAAGTAATAATCATGCCAGCGGTAATGTATGATCACTAAGGTCATAATTAATGTAATAATACGTGGCTGTGGTTAGGGCTGAATCAGACAGTGGGGCACGTCGGGGGATCTCCGCTAATCAGCGCCGCCCGTGGGCCGCAATGTCTTATACGCTGTAATACGCACCTGAACACGCGGTGACGCCTGTAAGCCAATGGCCATGCTTGTCGCCGGGGGCAGCGTGTATTGCATTTGTTTCTGGCCATCGACTGGTCCTGGTCTCCCTTGGCGACCTGTCACCGCGGCCCAGAAATAAACCCTTTTTCCTTTCTCCTGAACACAAATGATTGACATTAATATGGAAACATCCTGCGCCCGTGCCGTGCTGAACTTGTCCCCTGACTGTTTTCTCCCCGGACCTTGCAACAATTAAAAAAAGACGAAGAAGAAGAGACGACAAGACAAGCAGAGACCAAAGCGCAGCAGCGGTCGAGCCTACGCAAGCTGCAGGCTCCACTCGACCTTTGCAGTTAGACAGCCGATCCGACTGCTCCGCCATCTTCACGTACTACTATTATTTACGACGATATTGCTTCCTTCTCTTTCACCTGCGCGCGTGTGTGTCGGTGCTGGCTCTCTCCATCATCATCATTGCCTCCATGGCCTTGTGATTGCCATTTGGAAGTTCCTTTCTGTGAATATATAATCGACTGTGCAGCAATGTATCTCCCTCTACATGGAGAGCTCACGTTACGCACCACGGATGACTCTTCGCCGACGCCGATCCCGTCGGGTCTTTGGGTGAGTCTCGCCAGTTTTTTGTGCTTTATTTTCTCAGGATTAGATGGCAATTACTAACTTTTGATGCTAGGTCGGTGTTGGTGTCGCGGCCTTTTTAATTGCTGTGCTGTTAGCCTTTTTTATTTCGCGCCGGTTACGACTCAAAGATGTGGAACCGAGGTTGCTGCCTGGAAACTATCTGAAAGGCCTCTGGTGGAGATGGAATCCGGGGAAGAGTAAACTTGTCTCATGTCAATGGTTTTTCGCGACGAATGCTAACGGAAATGACTCAATAGAGAGGTTCATTGGCGATACGGCGTCGATTTCGCAGCGCCAGAATGTATCCACCACCGCCGTTAACCGTACCGCTCCACAGACCCCCATGAATGCCAATGAAAGTGCCCCTCAGCGAGGACACTCGATACGATCGATCATCACTCTGCCATCCTACAGCCGTCTGCCAAAGGAGGAGGAACAAATCATTGGCCGCGAGGGCGAGCGGGCCGACATGGACATGGTCCTCGAATTCCCCGAGACAGCCGAAGAGGAAGAAGAGCGACGCGAAGGAGAAATGGAGTCTCTGTATCAAATCCGACTCCGACGCCGCGAGGAAATCGCCGAGCGAGAAGAGCGCCAGCGCCAGCGCCGCGAAGCCCTCGCCGAGAACGACTTTGCTCGTCTCCAGCAAATCACCCGCGACAGCCAGGCTTCCCGTGAACTGAACCAGGCCAACGGGACATCAGCCAGAGCTATGCTTTCAGAGCACCAGTCTCAAGCTCGTCACCAGCGCTTCTCTTCGGTGAACTACGCCGAGGTCGGACATGTGCGACACGACGGTTCGCGGATTCGTGCCAATTCGGCGGAATCAGAACAGCGACCATTGCTCAACGAGGCTCGCAACTCGACACAGTCAATTCTCACAACCAACAGCCAAGCCCCATCTTCGGGCTTGACCCTGACCCCCACGCTCAGCGAAAGCATTCACTCCGGGCGAGATACGCCTACTGAAGGAGCCGACGGCGACGTGAGCTCAGTACATATTCCTCCTCCTCCCAGTTATGACGACTATGAGGATTGGACCGAAGCGCCTGCTTATGAGAGCCCTATTTCCGGCAATCATCCCATGAATTTGCTTCCCCAGATTCGCATCGACACGGGAACCCCTGCAAACAGCATGCCGGCAACGCCAACTCCAGACAATCACAACAATACGAGTCAACCACACGCTGAATCAGAAGAACCTCAGCCAGGAATTTCCATCATCTGCCACGAGACTTCTTGATTGAGCCGTCTCCTTCTATTTACAACCCCCCCGGCGTTATACGAGTCTCTTTAAATGAGACTCTCCTCTACGAATTTTTTGTCTATTTGAGTTTGTTTTCGCAAGAAGCATGGCGTTGGAAGGAAAATTTGGGAAATGCCAAATTTTTTAATCATTATTCCTTTCGAAATTTTTAATGACCTTTTTTTTGAGGGCCGGTAACGATGTTCACGAGAAGCCTTGTTATTTTTTCTTTCTTTCTGCACATATGATACATGTGTATATGTGTGAAGCAGGCGTATTGTTTTGATTTTCGCAGGTACTTCAATCCCAAATTGATGCATGCAACTCGATGTGGAATGGTGTCGGATCCTGGTTGTTGACCAGAGTATACGAGTCTTGTGTGCAATGTAGATAGATATATAGAGAAATATAATTCTCCGTAGTAAAGAAAACATTCAGGAAGAATAACAGATCGTCCAACGGCGCGCCTTCCCGCTTTGGGATAGACGGGCCCGCCGCGTAAACAAAGACCAGAGACGGCGCCAATCGCAAGCTCCGAGCCCGCTTCATCAACATCGACTTGTTTACCTCGCCTCTGTTTATCTGCGCACACACGCTATTGAGACCTGTTGGGACAATTGGTACTCTCAAGGGCTGCTCTCAATTGTCTTGAAAACGCACTGTATTGTTTACTTCCTCAGTTTACTCTTCTTTCCGGAACAACACGCTGCCTCAGCGTGCAAAACGCGCGTGTATCGACACCACGTTCTCGTCAGAAAACAGAGACACAACAAACAACAAAGGCATCTTTATGGATAGCTCTTGACCTCTACCATCATCAACACGCAAATCTCCGAATATGACGCGTCCGTATACCACGCGACGCTCTCACGCCCCAGCCTCCATTGGCGGCGATTCCACCTTGTCCGACTTTGACCCAGAACACGAAGCCATGGTCTCGACGAGACAGCTCGACCACAGCCTGCCAGACATCCCCGCCTCGCTTCGCACAACACCGCGCGGCAAGTCACCCGTCCTGGATCCCGAATACACCGTCGACACGTCCACCATCCAACACACATTCCCGCAAATCTCAGACGTCGAGTCGTCCTCTGGAGAAGACGAACTGGATGAGTTCTCCATTGAAATCGGCCGTGGTATGAAGAAGCAGAACCAGCAGCTTCACCGGGGTGATGATTCGCGCAACTCAATTCTCAGTATTGGGAACCCAAGCATTCGATCCTCTTCTCCTGCGATCAAACTCGACTTTCCCGCCACGAGCACGCCGCCCAGGTCCGCTCTGCGTAATGCCAAGCGCGCTGCTACGGCCGATGGTAATAACCTTCGCAAAGATGCTCAGATCAGACGCGCAAGCCAGATGCAAAAGGAAAATGTCGACCCTCAGCCAAGTCGCGTCAGGAACATGTCCGGCATTCCTTCAGACGCTCGCCATACCCTTTCTGAAATGCATATCAAGGCCCGTGAGGCATATGATGGCTCTTTCATTGGCGATGAGCGGCCTAAGAATATCTCGGTCAACGCGCGAACCACTCGATTTGGAAATGTCTCGAGCCAAGTTGCTGCTGCTGTGGAAAATGCTCAGCGCGAGGGCCAGCTAAAAGAGTCTCGTCGCGGTAAACAGTCTCGCTCAAATTATCCACCCGCAAACCCTACTTACACCTTTGATACTGCCAATTCGTTCTTACTTCCTGACATGCCAAACATTTCTGAACTCGTATCTGGCGTGTTGGAAGATGGCACCCCCGTCTTCTCGCGCCAGACGAGACCTCGTACGACTCGATTTGTTTCGCCACCTGCAGAAGACCCCGAGGCGTCCCAACCTCACGGCCATCTTCCTTTGGAGGCAGTTCCTATTCCAGAGGACGAAAAGGTCATGTTTGTTTCTTTGAAACTTTTGCAGGACAAAGTGGCTGATTTGGAATTTGCCAAGTCGGAGACAGAGAGGAAGTTGGATGACGTCCGCCAGGAGAACCATCTATTGAGGACAGAGAAGTCTCGACGACAAAAGGAGCAGCAAGACCGTTTGAGGATGTTTGGCGGCGATGAGCCTGAAGGGAGGAGCGGCGGTGCAAAATTGCTGCAGGAGAAAAATAGTTAGTATTCTGGAAACCTATCTTTGAACGATATACTGACCCTTGTTCAGAACTCGAAGCAACAGCCTTGGCATTGCAGAACAAGCTTGATATTGCGGAGCGAAAGATTCAAGTTCATGAAGGGGCTCTCAAGTCTCTTAGCCATGAACGTGACTCGGCCATAACACAACTTGGAGTCGCATATCTCAATACACAGGATGTTAGGAGGGAAAACGAGACCCTGAAACAGGAGAACACCGATCTGAAATCTCGACTTGCGACATTGACCGCATTCACTCGACAGTTTGCCGGAAACGACACTGAGACTCACCAGTCGGTTACCAGGGGCTATCTGGACACGGAGGCTCTCACGGCCAATGCTGATGAAACCGAGGCGTTCACTCAGAGAACATCGGATTCGGTACAGTCCAAAGGAAAATCCAAGGACCAACGCACCCGTACTCAAACCATGCGTGATGAGCAACGCGGTGGAATCTCTGGTCAGATTGAGAAGGAAATGTTTAAAATGGCTAAAGAACGTGAAGATGAAGACCTCTTTTCTCTCAACCTGTCTCGACCTAGCCAGGCAAATGCAAAAGGTGCCCAATCTTCGCTTCGTTCAAAGACGGAGAAAGTAGAAATCAGAAAGCAGCCGAATACTGGCAAGCAACGCAAACGTGTCATAGTGGAGGATGTCGATACGACGGAACTCGTGGACGATATTTCAGAGCAAGTCAAATCTCAAACTGGTGCTGCTGAGGACTTCACTGTGCTCAGCTTCATTGATGACCGCGAGATTGCCCAATTGCGCCGGCGGTTGGAAGCTGAACGGGCTGCACGCAAGCAGCGCCAGTCTCTATCCAAAGAAACAGTTGTAACCTCATCTGGCACATCCAAGCGAGTGGCCTCAGACCCCCCTCGCAAGTCTTCATTGAAAGAGCCAAAGGAGAAATTTCCGCGCCCGTCGTCTGCTGTCGATGAGATAAGCATGACCGGCAAAACAGACTTCAGCGAGTTTGAGGAACGTACCACGCGTCGACGACGTCACTCAGACCACTCAGTTGCCAGCCAAAACCGTCACCGAAAGCCAATTCCTGAGTTGACTTCTGCCTTTATTCTTCCTGACATCACTCTACACCACGCAGACACCGCAGCACAAAAGCCGGTGCGTCTTTCAGAATCGGCCCAGAAAGTTTTGGATACTATTGCTCGACACGACGGCAAGAACTGCACGGTTTGCAAGCGACTCTTGCCCGACGGAGTTACCCATGACCACGAACATGATGACACTCCGCGAGAAACAATCACTGTCCCCAAGCCAGTTCCTGTGTCGGAACGTATGCCGGAGCCTTCAATTTACAATGAAGAGCCGACCATGCGTCCTTCTCAGCCACCAGCCTTGGCACTAGCTACAGTTCTCAAGAGCCTTGAGGATGAGCTTTCCCACCTCAAGATGCAGTTGGCGACTGTCCAGAATGCATACACCAAACACGATGCCTCGCTCAGCAAGCGACAGAGGAAGTCCCTTTCTGCAAGAATTGAGACGCTTGTCAAAGAGATCGATACTAAGTCAGATCAAATCTACGCACTGTACGATGTCCTGGAAGGACAGAAAGAAGATGGCCACGAGATGAATGAGCAGGAAGTGGAAATCACCCTGCAATCTATTGGAATTGACGTCCAAGGCGGCAGACTGGCCGACGTTACCGGCACTACCGACATGTCCGCAAAGAGGACACAACCCTTGCAAGACTCGGACGAGGAAGATGATGACGAGCTGCCTTGGGAAGGCATCGAGAGCACTGGCGAGATCACAGGACGCACATCAGGAAGCCGCAGACGCCTATAAATTCTTTCGTTTAGTCATTCGCGCTAAAGTTTTGCTTTTGGAGTTTTGATCATGGATGTGTTTCTATACCTTGAGTTCGAATGCGTATTCACGTCGACTGACTTCGGTGTATGTCCGTGAGTATACATTCTTGAGTTCGGTATAGAACATGATTGATCAAACTGATAAATTCAACACCTTGTGAATGAACGACTTTCGAGTGACAATTTTTGTTGGCGATTCTATTTTTTTTTTCCGAGCCGAAAAGACATATTTCTTTGCATTGGTATCCTCAAAAAAGCATGGCGAGCATACAGAGGCGATTCTTTTGGTCGAAGTTTTCTTTCTTTCTTGTATGTGGTAGTATGGAATTTACAGATTGTTCACCTTGTTAGGTTTGGATAGGAGTTTGGTTTTTGTTCTTGCTTTTTTGTGAGTTGGAGAGGATTGGTGTTAATTAATTGTATGTGATTTTTAATTGAATTGCATGATTGTTTAATATTTTATTCCTGGAAGCACCTTGTATGCTATAATCTATTCCCTAAAAGAGTCCGAAACGCCATGCAATGCTCGCTTGTTCCATGTAGACCAAAAAAAAAAAAATTCATCAGAAAACATCATCAGACCGTTTCACCGCCGCAGACCCTCGGCCAACGATGCCAAACGGCTGAGACACAGCATCCCGTTTGGAAACTTCCTCATCCACAAAACAGCCCAAACCAGCAAAGGCCTCGAACAGCGTGCGGGAATAGTATTCCCTAATATCAAAGCCGCCGGCGGCCTTGGTAGTGCTGTTCCGCGCCTCTTCAAGCCACTGCGACGGATACCGGTCCTGCAGGACATAATAATCTTTTTTCTCGAGCTCGAGTCCGCCAAATGGATCGTACGGTTTCTCGGGCTCCGGGATCGACACCTTTTTGAGTCCCTTGATGAGACTCGGCTCGACGTCCGAGTCGCCGCGAAACGCGTTGGCGAGGGCTGACTTGCCCTTCTGTTTTTCGCCGCGCAAGGCGGCTTGCTTTTGTCGGAGTCGGTCTTCTTCGCTGCGCCGCGCCGAGGACTTTTTGAGTAGCACTTTCTGGCCCTCGCGCGCGATTGAGGCGGCATCACCCGGTCCACCCGCGGCAAGACGGCTGAGGATGTTTTCGCGGCCGGCGAGGAGGTCGTTTTGCTCTCTTTCGTACTCCTCGCGTGCAGCCATGCGGCGGAGTCGGGCTTGTTCTTGTTCAAAGGATTGTTGTTCCAGGAACGAAGAGGTTTCTTGGGATTCGCGGGTTTTGTTGGCGCGGATAGAGTCCAGGTTGGATGTTTCGTATTTGCGTAGGTTGGCTTCGGTTTTGGCGACGTCGACGCCGGTGACGAGGTTCATGATCATGGTCTCGCGCTGTTCGAGGAAGTTGTCCCAGTCGAGTTTGCTGTCGAATTCGTCTTCGCGGCGGTTCAAACTGGTTCATTCTTGTCAGAAACGTGTCTTCTAAGCATGCTTCCGAAGGGTTTAAAGCTTACATTCCCATCACTCGCTTGCGGATATCAACCTCCCGTTCAACGCCAATGTCCTCGAACGTCTGTGATCGAAAGCGTGCTTTTCGTAATGTCTTCTTGCAGCCGATTACAGGACACGTATTAGGGCCTCCAGTAAAGATGCGGTCCACGCAGCTCGAGCACATGCGGTGATAGCACTCTGGGTTGATGAGGAATTGCATGTCTGGGTTGAGATATGTCGAGGACTTGCAAATTGGACACACCTCTAGATCCAGGGTGGCGAGAGTTAGTTCTCACGCACTTTTCGCTACATGGGTAGAGACTTACCGTCCTCATCCTTACAAGGTCCATCATCTTCATCGAATGCCATAACTGCCAGATTCTTCTTTTGCGAAAGTCGTGGAGGTGAAATATAGCAATTTTGTTGAAGATGAAGTACGTAGTTGAAGCTTAAGCCATGACGGGTGGAGACGGCGGGACCTGGATGCTGACCAATCGGCGGGTACAATTTTGTCCGCTCTTTTTTTTCCCTCTTGCCTTTCGATCACATTCTTCCCTTTCTTTCCTCGAGCCTGTTCAAAAATTTTGCCGGATTCTTCACGCCTGACTCTGGGAAATTAAATGGCGGCTTCAAGCGAACCCTTGGCCGAACTAGAGCGGCAGCGTCTTGAATTAGAAGGAAATGTACGCAAACTCCGCCAGTCCCTCTACGACTGGCGGGTCAGGGAAGCCGAATACGATGAGTTGAAAGAAGGGGTTGCTGAGCTGGCGCAAGACTGCACCAAAGATGATATCATGGAACTTGGAATGAGCTTTGAGGCGACAGTCATCGATGAAAAGGAACTCAAAGCTCTCGTTGGTGACAACCCCGCCATCTCTCGATCAAGAGACCAAGTCATCCAGCACATTTCAAGGCGACTGGATTATGTGAAGCAGAATGTCGCGTCGTTAGAAAAACGCTTGGAAACGGCAGAAGCCAACTTGGCCAAGATTTTGGAGGTGGAACGACCTGCGCCAAACGCCGCTGATGAACATTATGCGGTGTCTGAGATTTTTGAGGAGCTGGACGAGGACGGCAATGTTCTGTCGAGTAAAGTCTCTAAACCAGGAGACCGAGCGCCGGACATTATGGAGATGTTGCAGAAGGCTGGTGTGGAAGTTCCGGAAACTTCTGCTGAGGCTGCTACGACTGCCGAAGAGGTAGATGTCAAGGGCCAAAAGAATCTGGACGGAGCCGCTCAACGCCAGGATACGGTTACGACAAAAACAAAAGAGCCAGAACCTGTTGATAAGACGGATATTTCCGTGGAAGACACAGAGCTGCCTACAACGAAAACTGCTGCCAAGGCAGAAGATGAAAAGACAGACGACCTCGACGACTCCGACTCGGAACCGTTTATTTCCGAAGTTGATGAATCCCCAGAAGATGCACAGCTGCGCCGTGAAATGCTCGAATACAGCTTCAACGAAGTAGGCAAAGTTGTCGCCGAGCTCGAGATGGACGAAGAAGGTAGCGACTTTTCTTACGATGATGACGATTACGACGACGACGATTATGAGAACGAGGAGGAAGACGAATACGGGCGTACGACGACTGCGGTTATCAGCGATGATTATCATCAGCGAATGAAAGAGTTGGAGAAGAAGCTCAAAGATGGTGGCTTCATCAATATTGGCCCAGCCAACGGTCTTCCTGTTGAAGATGCCAAAGAGGACGTTAAAATCCCAGGAATCATGAAAACAGCGTCTACCAAGAAGGAAGATGTTGATGAGACGCAGTTGGAGAAGAAGAAAACGAAGAAGAAGGTGGCATTCGCCACTGAACTTGATATCGCGCAAGAGACAACGCCAGCAACAGCCGAGCCCAAGGTTAAGCCAACACAGCCAGAGACTGCACCTCTTTCTGAGTCTGTTGTTGAGCGATCATCCTCGAAATCAACAGTGGATGAAAAGGACCAAGTTTCAAATGCTGCACCCAAGAAGGCATCCAGATTCAAATCCGCCCGTGTCAGTGGTCTTCCAGCACCTGGTGATTCCAGCAGTCCAGGGCTCGGTCTACGACACTCGACTGTCAAGCAAACACAGGCGCCTGCCACATCCTCTTCGCTTCAACTATTCCCCGCAACTCCCAAAGAACCTAAACCATTCTCTCAGCCAATTGTCGTAGGCGACATCTTCGCCAAACCTCCTCCATCCGTACAAAGTGAACCACAACCACCACAGGGCAAAACACTTGCCGAAAACCTCGTCGAACGACCAGCAGTCCACAGAGACAACGTCCTCCCTCCAGACCCTGACGAAATAGACGAGAGCATCCACCGCAAACAAATCGCATCCGAGTTTTATCGAAGACGCAATGACAAGATCCAGCAGAATGGCGGGTTTCTGAAGGAGGAAGAGGACGGCGAAGCCGGCGAACTCTACGAGCTCGATGAGAATGACCAGCCCAAGAGGCCGGTGAGCAAGTTCAAGGCTGCAAGGCTGCGCCCTTGATACTTGATGCCTTTTTCTGTCTAAAGCTCATGTGCCACTGCAATGTATTAATAATGAGAATTCCTTGGATTTTTCTACAATCTTGACCATATAACAGTGATAGTAGTCCATCCCAATACATCCAGGAACTTTCCTGTGCTGGTTTTTCTTGTCACTTTTGTTGATAAGCAAGCCCTCACAAATTTGTGATCGGACACAAGTTCTACGTCTTGATCGCTCACTGAAAGTTCCGAGATTGAATATAAAGAAGGCTCTCTGACGGCGTCATAACTCTCTTTTTTTATAAGAGATCATGGAGGCGTGGTACGTTTCACCTTCTACATTTCTCGTATAGACAAATACAAAAAATTTTGTGAATTTTTCTAGCCTATATACCTAAGCAAATATCTCATATCATAATCATTTCACGTCGTCCACATCATAATGGGTGTGTATATATATCATTACATCGCATAGCTTTTTGTCGCAAAACAGCACAAATAGCGTTCAGGAATTCAGAAGAGGAAGAAATCGACAAACAAGAAAATAGCCAGAGTCCCAGGCTACTTTTCAATGCAATGATCAAAAGATTGAGCTGGGTGGATTCCATATGCAGATCGCATTCATATGAGCACTCAGTGCCGTTATGGCGATGTGGATGGCTAGAGAAAGTAGCTGTGGCTTCACGCCTGGAATCGGCAAAGAGAGGACAGCAAAGATGAGCAATGGGTAATATACCCATGGGTTAACAGCCCGTGGCATGCAGGGCTGCAGACTGACGATCTGTTTGACAATGAAAAAGGAGAATCGGGCACTCGGTATTGGTAGTCGGCCCCAGGAGCCGGCAGGGACGAAGAAGACGTACGAGTTACTGGTAAAGAAGGTTTCTGGCGGTGGAGGTAGTAACTGCGGCGAGTGTTGGTGGTGTATTATGGGATGACTATATTGATGCTGTTCGTCCAGCTCGTCTGGACGCCGGGGAGACGTTGATGCGATGTCTTGATATCGAGGACGAAGAATAAGGTCTTGTTCTGGCCGCCGCGATGGACTGCTGCTGTCCAAGTCTGCACCAGGGGGTAGATCTGAAGACCCAGTGGCGCTTCGTGTTTCATACCGGACAGGAGAGCCAAGTGATCTCGCATTATTTCGCGGTAAAGACTTTGTAGGTGAGCGAGGCGGACGAGGACTACCAGGAGCGACTGGAGAATCGACAGGTTGGATGCGAGGAATGGAACGGAACTCCGGCCCGTTTGAGTTTGCGCGAGCAAATCGACGGCTTTCGTTACCAATGACGCCTGCTTGAATGCTGATCAAAACTTCGTCTGCAGTGGGCCTCCAATCAGGGTTTACAGACAGAAGCCTTTCAAGCATCAAGTACAGTTTGTCCGGCAAATCCGGGCGGAGTCGCTTGAGCGATTCGTCAAAGCCGGTCCATTGACTGATCTCCTCACGAAGCTCATCGATGTCTTCTTTTTCTTCGATTATATCTGCACTGCGATAGGGGAGCTGCGCAAAACACAAAAAGTGAAGAATCATCCCCAGTGAAAAAACGTCGGACTTGAAAGTAAAGTTGCCAAATGGACCGTCAGGAAACTCTCTTTGTAGTACCTCCGGGGCACAGTATGAAATGGTACCGGTGGTACCGGTTGACTTCCGTATAGATTTCTCATACTGAACCTCTCCAAAGTCACTCACCAACACCCTCAGCTCGTTACCAGACTCATGGAGAAGGCAGTTGCTTGGCTTGAGATCGCGGTGGATGTAGCCATTTGCGTGTAGGAAACGGATCCCGGACGTGATATCTTTGAAGAAAGAATATATATCTTCGAATTGCAGCGTGCGAGGGCCGGTCTGGTCCATTGATGGTGTTTCGCGCTGACCCTTGGACCTCCGTCGAAGACGCTCTTTCAACTGTTGTGCAGTTGTCGAAGTCTGCATCGCACCGAACACGTATTTGTGAAGATCTCCAGCATTGCAGTATTGCTGCAAGATGAATGCGCACGGAACACTAGGGCTGAATGTGCTAATTTTAGCATTTTCCAACCACACATACCGATATGAGACGAGGTTCTGGTGCGAGAGATGCTGCAACAATTGGACTTCGACCAGAACTTTTTCAAGCCACTCGTGATCATCACCGACGGGAACACGTTTACAGGCAAACTGGCCTAGCGAGACTCCATCCAGCATGTGTTTGACCAGCAGCACCACTCCCTTTCCCCCTCGCCCGAGCTCCCTTTCTTCAATGAAAAACTTCCTGAAATAGCCCTGGCTCAGAGCAGCCGACGAAATTCCTTGTGCGGGTTGTGCGGGAGGCGCCGATTGCCCGTAATGCGTAGGCTCGGAGATCGACCCGTCTGTCAGAGCCGGCTGGTGGAATCGCCGTCGAGGTGAGGCGGGAGGCGAGGTAGTCGCCACAGTCGAAGATGCGCTGTCGTGGAGAAGGCGAAAGTAGTCTGGAGTCACAAAGTCGGCATGCGGAGGACTCGTGCCTTGGTGCGTCTCGGCTCCATTTTCGCGATTTCGCATCGGACGGTGACAATAAGGACAGTCGGTCAGATCAATGTCGAGTTCGCCATTGTGGGCACTCGCGTTGCGTAGAACGAGCTGTTGGGAATCGCGGTCGAGAACAACAACGGAGTCATTGTGGCGTCTGGGAGCGTTAGTTGCAAAGCAGGGACCTCAATGCAACATTTAAATCGATGATAAAACACTCACAGAACAACGTCGCGGTTGGAGGAGTATGGAACGATGGACATGCTTCGAGGTGCGTCATCGGCCATGGTGCATCGAACGAATCAAGCCGGCAGAAATTCTCACGGAAGAGAACATGCTATTTTGAACGAGGCATTGCCAGAATCCAGGGCCACGTCCTGTATATAAGCTCGATAGGAAGCTTGCATATGCGCGCTTTTGGAGACCGCAGATGGAGAAGACTGACTGGAGGTGAGTTGTGCTGGTGTTGTCGACGCCCCGCACGGTCTCGTGCCAGGCTTGGCACACAGCTGTCGGTCTCCACTGCTCTATTGTTACACCTGTCTTGATAAATACGTAGTTAATAGTTCATGGTCTAATCATAATATTGCCAGGCTGGTGCATTCAAGATTCTTATTTTAATGGGTATCTCTTTTAATCATAAGGCCGAGAAAATACTCGAGGCAGACATTGCCCGCCTATGTAACCTATCTATAGCTTCACCACCAAACAGCAGAATAGGACAGGATGGCGATTATGTACTTCAATCAGAGTGGGATGTATCGCCCTCTTTTTCTTCGTCTTCTTCATCTTCTTCCTCGTCTAGTTCAACATTGATTCCTCCCTCGGACCCAGAGTCGCCAAATCCCTCAAAGTCATCGTCGTCGTCGTCGTCATTTTCATTAGATTCTTCATTGGCTTCGTCAGATTTTTGGTTCTCGTCTGCTTTGGAGCCTGCCGTGGAGGTTTCTCTCTTGCGTTTAAGAGACATCTCTCCAAGACGGCCTTCTCGGCCTTCAATCTTTGCATCTTCTTTGTCATCACTGTGCGGAGGTGGTGTAAACCAGGGAATCTTTCCTCGAAGGAAATCGTTGATGACCATCTTAGCAACACCATCCAAGTCTGGCTCGCCTCCTCGTAGAAGTCTGCCTCCTTTCCGCGCGAGTATACTCAAAAACTCGTGGGTATCCGCATAGTTCTTGACGTCGTATGTCCGCTCGATATGACGTTGTTGGACCCTCTTCAATACAGCAGGAATATATTGTTCAGGGTTTTCAACGTTTTCAACCCTACAGACACCGCGGAGAAGGATATCCTCTTCGGTGTCGGTGTTGCTCGGAGGCACCACACCAGGGCAATCGATAAGATATATTCTCTTCATCAACGTAATATACTGCCAGACTTTTGTCTCACCCGGGATAGGGGCGACAGTGCAGACTTTCTTCTTTCGGAGAGTGTTAATTATCGAGGATTTGCCGGTGTTGGGATAGCCAATAAAGCCAACAGATATTTGCTTCCGATCGGAATGAAGTGATGAAAATTGGCGTAGCAATTGAATCAAAGATCCTTTGCCAAAGGAATTGTTGATCGATGCATGAAAAGCAAGTGTAGGATAATCTTTTGAAAGATGGCGTACCCACGCAGCCTGCAAAATTCGGTTAGTTCAAACCGAAAGATAAATGACAAAAAAAGCGACCAAGAAAAAAAGTGAAATGTGTGGGATGTTACTAAGAATTCTGATACAGAAAGACCGTTACAAGAACGGGGTTCAGAATTCAACTCAAAACTAAGCACTGTTACACCCTTTACGACGAGCTTTCAAAACGAAAGACAGGTCAACCCAAGCCTCAGAAAGAGGATGGGCGGCGGGTGAACGTCAATCTACCAAAGCTGTAACAGACAAAACTTCCATTGAGTTGGCAACAAGTGCGCAGGAAGAAGCCTTGACTTAGCGATGGCACCGGCGATAAAGCCGATAGAAAATAAATGTGTAGGGGTCCATGGGTAAGCTTGGAAGGGGATTCATAAAACTTACAGCTACTTTGGTCGGTACCAAATCACATTTGTTCAATACAAATATGAGATGCTTGTGTGGCGCCTCCTCACGGATATACTTCTCAATGCTTCTGCACCTCGTACCCTCCGGATCGCGGGCATCGAGTGCGTGGATGACGACATCTGAAGAATCAATCACCTTGTACAACTCGTTCCAAATACGTTTGCTTTGACCTTTGGAGAAGACTGCCTCTCGTGCTGTACCGAGAACACCACTGTCTTCGTCGTCGTCAGCCCCAGACGTGCCGCTCAACAACTTGGCTTGGTCAAGTCTATCCAAGTAAGTATCATGCATCTTGACTGATTCCCCGGCAAGATCTTCTAAAGAGCCGACGTCAAGTTTGACCCGTTTTCGTTGGGCTTTGGGGCCGAACGTATCACCAAAAGGCGCTGTTTCAATTGCCATCTTGGCGCGGTGTTGCTTTAGACCATTGACATTATCCCCATCTCGGATCAGGCTCATCGGCAGTTTGTTGGTCTTCAAGAGAACTTGGTAAGGATCCGAAGCCCTCTCTTTGACCGCTTCCCGAAATGAAGACAATGCTTCTTGCGAAATCACTCTGGTATTGCCAAACCATTTCCGGTTCGGTTCTATCCGCGCAACAGGGACTTCTTGGGACTGATAGGAGGCGGCCTGGACAATATTTCCTTGCGCGTCATGACGAGCCTTGCCATCTTTGTACATATTCAAGTGGCGGACCTTTTTCGCAGAGCTAGAATAATGTCAGCCGACTGCACAGGCCGAGTTTGCCTTCAATCGCACTCACCGATAAAAGTTTTCACCTTTCGTCCTGACATTGGCCATGCCATCTCCAACCTTGCCCTGCCGCTCTCGGCGACTGGCTTCTTTCTTGCCTGTACCCATGGTGTCTTACTTTCTCCTTACTGTTCTTACCAGAAGAATCAAAAGGAAGAAAACTGACAATGTAGAAAATTGCCAGAACAGTTCGCAGCGGAGAAGGAAAGAGCGAAAAAAATAAAAAAAAAAAAAATAAGTTGGCGGGCGGGAGGCTAGTCGTGCACGGACCACCCGCAGCAAAATTGTCTGCGCGAGTCTAGCGAGTCTCCGTCGACACCAGCTGGCCCAGCAGAGCAGGCTGTCCACCCCGTTCTTTCACTTCGCGTCCGCTTCTTCTTGCTCTTGCTGTTTCATTTGTCTTTTTTCAAGCGGCTTCATCGAGTAGCAGCACCCAATGTCGCTGTCCAGGAGCTGCCGGGCTGCCCGCGTGCAGGCCCGCAGCTTCTCCGTGTCTTCAAAGCTGCGTGTCGGACCAGAGTCTCCCAACTACATCGAAATCCCGCGCACTTTGCAACCTGATCTTCCTTCGAAGCCCCAGGTCAAGGGTACTCTGCCGGTACCTCGCGAGATCTTTACTCAACGCCGCGCCGACAAGCCGACCTGGGCATACATCACGGCGGCCACCCCCGAGCCCAGCAACCAGAAACCGATCAAGGAGGGCGATCGTAATGCCGAAACCATCGAATGGAAAAGAAAAATGGCAGATTTACGGAGAACCAATTTCAGACAGGGAATTGTCGAATTGTACAAAAGGAAACTGGATACAGATACTCTCATGACACGGCGCAGCTCTGCGAAGCAAGCTCGCAGAGAGCGTGTGTTTAACCAGCCACCGCGAGAGGATGAACGCTTGACACGACCGACTGTTGTGAAAGCCATGCAACTCACGCAAAGCACCGTTCTTCCGGATCCTAACCGAGAGAAGCGTTTAGCGGCGTCCCGACAGCGAGTCCTCGCAAAACAACAGGAGAAATCTGAAATACGCCAAGAAGATCTCCATACCCTTTACATGAACGCTCGTACGTTCATCACCACAGAAGCCCAGCTCGACAAAGAGATTGAAGCCAAGTTCAGCGAGAACGGTGGAAGAGAATGGGATTCCGACACCGGCTCAGGAAACAATGTATGGGCCAAGGGCGCTCCTCCAAGTATCCAGGATATCGTCCGGAACCAAACCTCGAGCGATGCTGGCAGGTGGAGAGTCGAGCAAGAGAGAATGCGCAAAGTCGTTGAGGAGCTTACTGGAGGAAAGATGTGAGCCGCTGCCATCTATGTGCTGTATTTTTAGAAATGTATTACCGTTTTCCCTATGTATATGTTCACACTACATCAGCGGATGCCTCCTTTATTTACTTGAGTATCATGTATTCTATAATAATGTAGACACCAGTTGACCTAGACATTGTCTCCTACAGAGATATAATTGGCCCTGGTATTATCAATTGACACAACTTTGAAGTTGCCTCAATCAATTGATATCGACGACATCTAGACGACTCTGAGAGAACAAATAGCTATTGTTTTTAACGACGGCTCTGGATATCCATTGATATCCATGGATCAATGAATGCACTACAGCAAGTGAGTTTTATAGGATAAAGGACATCAGTTAACATTTGAAGTTATGAAACATGGCGTCATTATTTTGCCGTTTCCTTGCCTCATAGGGCAACTGGAGAACCTTCTATAACACCTCTTCCTTCGCCATCCATTCGGCCAAACATTCCGCTCGCAAGTTTCCTCAGCCACGGCAAGTGTTGGCAGTTCGAAGGCTCAAATTATGAGTGTACCTGCCATTATGATTTTTATTAGTCAAATGTAGCTTACAGTCGAGCCATGTTCCGCTTCAGCAAAAAATGATTGCAGCCTTATGGTTTAGGTTCAAATACAAGGCCTCAGCATAGCATGATCCAAAAATACAAGACAGGTAAATCCATGTTCTGAATCATTAGGTTTGGCTTTTGTGGTATCCATCTTCGGTAACACTCCAAGCAGATTGGATATATTCGAATTCGCCATGCTGGAACTAGCCTCAGTTGATATTGGCACCTTGGTACAGTGCCGAACAGGAACGTAACCCTACTGGATGAAATAAGTGCCTTATTCAAGATTTGCATAGGGATAGAATGCCGAGGTCCATAAGTACAGCCACTTAGTAAGACTATTCTCATTACATCTCGCCATACTCGCCTTTCAAATCAACCTGGTTGGTCATCATCATGGCTGGAAGAACCACCAGCGCCTCATGCCAAGAGATGTTTTACACGATTTATTTTGCGATCAGAATTTGACCTCGCCTCCCTGCCTTATTCTCATTGGAAATGATTGGCTTATGACGACTGTGATCTATATATTTTGCCAACATAGGGGAAACCCGAGAAATGAGGCCATGTCATATATTTCGAGTTCGTAATCGAACACTGAGACAGCTTCACGTTTTTTCTACCTGGCTTCATCTCTCGAAAAAATCCAGCGATATCTTTGAATTTCCTTTTGAAACTCAACAATGAAGTTTATTGCTGTTGTTACTGCCATCCTCGCCACAAAAAATGCTTTGGCGGATGGCAACGAAACATGTTGTTTTACTTTGAATGCCTCTGGAGCGGATGCAGGCCCTGTGGGACAGATAGATGATGGCCAGACTCGTATTGGGAATGGTACACAGCCCGGCCAGTTCTGTATCGACAACGAGTCTGGTGGGATAATAGATGGGAAAAACCGTGGTTGTTTTCTAACGCGTATGTTTGTTTTCCCTTTACTTCCTCTTCTTTCTCCTTTTTATGCTTCTTTCAGCTACGAAAGCACATTTTCTGCGGAATTGGCTAATTCTTGTCTTCATCAGCACCAACGTCTCAGTTGCAGTGTGATGAAGGCGCCAGTCCTCAGCCCGGGCTTTCGCTTGATTCCAATGGCCGACTACATCATAATGGATCGACCGATTTCATAGCGTGTCAGTCCAGTCAGGGTAATCAATTGAATATTTATACCAATCCTGCCCCGCAGGATGTTAATGGCTGTGAGAACGTCACCTTCGAGGCAAGCAACTGTCATCCAAAGGGCCCACCTGCCAGCGTTCCTGGTGCTCCTGCTTCTGCTCCAAATACAGAAGCCCCTCCGCAAGGCACTGGTCCTGCTTCTCCGAGTGTTCCAACTGCTCCAAGTGGTCCTGGTCCTGTTCCTGCTCCTGGCGCTCCTGGCAGCTCGGAAGCTCCAAAACCAAGTCCCAGCGGTACAGGAGGCGGTCCAGGAGGTGGACCTCATCCAGGTCCTCCAGGAGGCTCACGTCCACCAAATAGTCCCGGCGCTCCAACTCCTCCGACCAGTCCTAGTCCACCAAGGAACTCCGGCACTCCAACTCCTCCGACGAGCCCTAGTCCCCCAGAAGGCTCACATCCTGCCGCTCCTAGTGCACCAGGTGGTGCTAAAGGTACAGGAAACCCTGCACCGGGAGCACTGGGAGTTCCGCCGTCACATCCCCCTGGGCCCCCTACTCACAGTGAATCAGAACCATCTCCTGGAAGTGGTACATCACATCCAGAACATACTGAACATCCAGAGCATTCAGAATCGCCGGGTGGTCCAGGCGCTTCTCCCACAGGAACTGGCACTTTGCCTCCAAGTCCTTCCGGGACAGGCTGCCCAACTGAGCTTGAACCCGGGAACCATGAATTCCCTCATTTGATCATACCAATCGATAGCTCCTCACCATCTAAAGCCCCTGGAACTTCTTTCAACGGTACTGTTGATTCAGAGATCTCGTCTATTTTCAATTTCGATATTCGTCCTTCATTTTCCGGCAAACGTTGCTCTCTTGTTTTCCTCTTCCCTAGAAAGGAAGAATTGATTACTTCCTCCTTTGACTTCAGTGGTGATGGCGCAATCGATTTTGCCCAGCTTCAGTCTCCCGCTGACTTGCAGACCTCTGCAAGTAATGCTCCACCAGTGAAGACCAATCTCGGAGTCACCAAAGTGTCACCTGGGCATTCTTATACAATCACCACTTTCTCTTGCCCGGGTGGCGAGACTATCGCGTTTGAAATGAAGAATAACGGAACTACTGAACTCGAATGGTTTGAGGACTTTAATCCTGCTGCGTAAGTTTGCACCTCTTTGTCGGTATTCATATCTATACTAATTTGTAAACAGAATTGGTCTCTTTATAGCGACCTGTTAAAAATTCTCAAATGTTGTTCTGGCTGATGTCAACCGACGCAGTAGGGACTAAGTAAACGAACGACCTTGGCAAAAGCAAGTGACTGGCCGTGTATATAAATTAAATCTCAGCATAAACAATCCCATCCGCACCAAAAGTTGTCTTGATTGAAATTTCTAAAAGAGAAGCTGTAGGGCTTGAGGGATGGCAGCCTGAAATCCGAGGCACACATGTCTTGGCGCGCAATACAATAATACGGTAATACCGTGACGGCTTCAACGCGACTCATCCACTTTACGCGCGCAGGCCGAATCGCGAGCCTCCTGCATGCGCGACTTCGCGTTCCCCTAGTGGCTCGTTCAGCACTGCTGAAACTTGACCTGCAAACAACCTCACCAGGCCTCAACCACAGCCAAAGGACTGTTCTGCGGGGAGGATCTAACATGGGCAGTGTCTATTCGGGCTGATTTTCTACATCTGCACAGCAATGCCCGGTGCTGTCGCATTCTCTTCGTCATAGCGTCTCTTTGTCGTTTTTTTTTCGTCGCGCCATCATGGTCGAAATCCTGAGCGCTCGTCCGCCAACTCCTCCGCGAGTGTTTTTCAATCAAGATGCAGATAATTTACAGGGCCAATCGAATGTACCTGACACCCCCTCCGCCGCCGATTCGACAGTCTTAAGATCGAGCAAGAAGGTCAACTTCTCCCCTTTCACGAGCTACATCAAGCCCGCAAACGCCTCCGGCTTAACCCCCGTGTCTAATCCCGCGATTCGTTCGATTCCTCCTTCCAATGAATGCAAGCCGGCTAAATCGATTCTCAAAATGACGAGTGGTCCGTCGCTGATCCCAACTCCAACGGAAGAAATCGAGGGCCAGTCTTTCGCCGTCCAGTTGGAATCGGCAATACAACAACTGGCTGGGGAGTCTGTAAGCTCTCGGGTGGACGCTTATATACACCTTCTGGGATCAGCAAAAAAGTATGACAATGTTCCCGAAGAGAGTGCCATGGTCTCGAAAGTTGGCCTACTGGCTCAGTTCATCCAACGGGATGTCGGTAGGGATTTCGGCAAGGGAGAAGTGTTGGAGATGAATTTGGTCACAAATGCGTTGAAGTTTGCGATCTTCCTCGTATGGAATGAAGCGCTTTCTGTCTATCTTCCTGATGACTTCAAGATCTTTATCGTCGATCATTCTATCGGCGCCCTGCAAGATGGCAAGCTTCCCAAGACCATGCTCATTCATTACACACACGTTTTATACAACCAGAATTTCTCGCCGAAGATAATGACGAATTCGCGAATTACTCGAATCTTGGCTGCGCTGAGTAACCTTACAGATCGTGTGAATGGCAATGGAATCGTTGCGCAGCGATTGGGGGTTTATACACGCTTAGTTGGCCAAGACAAAGCAGTCATGGCTTCGCAAGCATCGTTATGGGTCGAGAACCTTATTTCCGGTCTTCTCCACACGATGAAGGACGTCAGATCAAAGGCTTTGGTTCTTGGTAATCAAGTCTCCATCATACTGGGCCCGAACTTGAATATTTCGAAAACCATTTTAGACATATTCAACAAGGAACTACCTCAGGGCCGAAAACTCATGTCAGAAATCTGTGAGAGGATGTCACGCATGATGTCTTCCGTCGATAGCGGAGTCCATGTGCCACAGATTTGGAGCATTATCGTCCTACTCCTGAGAAGTAAACGATTCGTTATGGAAGATTGGGAATATTTTAAGGAATGGGTTCTTGTTCTGCAAAAATGCTTCAATTGCAGTGAACCTCTCATCAAGATTCAGGCAATTCTTGGATGGAATCGATTCGTCTATGTTACCAATTGCAACGACTCGACCAGTAATAGCATGATGCGAATGCTCACGAAACCAATTGTGTCGCAGTTTGAACGCAAGAAAACCGAAAAACCAGGGAGCAGTGTCAATCGGGTGGTACTATCAAGCTATTATAATCTCCTCTACTATGCCTTCCGCCCGTCAGCTTCTTATGAGCATTACGACTTCATTTGGGAGGAATATATAACCCAACCGCTAGCCAAATTTTTCACCACCAGCTCCCATCTCAACGATTCCGCCTGTAAAGCACTGGCATCCCTGCTATGGAGCTCTCAACCTAAAGTGTGGACAGAAAATAAGATCAACGAGGCCTCGAAGGTGGAGCCTGAAAATTTAATTCCTATCGATTGCAAATGGACCAGATCACGCATTGGTTCGGTGCTTAAAACATTTGAAGCTCTCTTTACAACCTCAACTTGGGCATCTGGCAACGATACAGTATCGGACATCGCGGTTGCTTGGACTAACCTCTGCAAAGCACTTGCAGAAGCGTCAAGTAAGGAGATCAAGGCTTCATCAGAACTCACGCAAGCAATTTCAAGTGTTCTCAATCTTTTCCAGCGCCTTCGACGTGGAGCTCCAGCCTCATTGAACGCCAAAACAAATGATAAGTTCTTGGAAAGACTCTCCTTCCTTTCGACAACGCTCATAACGGCAATTGGGCCATCGCCATTTACTGAAAAGCTTCTTCTCAAGACACCCCAAGATATTTATCACGCTGCAAATACACCGACGCACCATCGCACATCCACCGATTCTAACCTCGACAGCCCTTTTATGCACATTCTGCGCATCCTCAGTTCGTTTGGCGAAGATTCAGATCTGGGTGGCCTAAAGGCTAGTATTTTTGATGACCTTTTAGAAGCTGCTTGCAGAGGCCGACAGTCCCGAGGATCTCGCCTGGAACTTTTAGAAAAATGCACGCTGCTACGGTTGCGTGATAGCGAAATCGACCCAACGCTGGTCTGTGCAATGTGGGGAGCAACAGCAAGGTTGACGATAAATTGCCTCACTTCCTTTCCAATGGAGACTCCCAGAGATAAAGATGGCACTGTTACCCGTGACTACGACAAGGTGACAAAGATGCTTGTCCGTGGGTTACGGTTTGAGAAGGCATTCCAGACATGGAGCTCATTGCTTGACGCCTGTGTACGCGTGGTTCGGACAGAAAGAGGAGAACGTAGCATAGCGGCCCTCATTATCGAGCCTTTGGCAACTGAATCCCTGCAGTTAACTCGAGGGTTGTCATTTTGGCCGTTAAAAGCACTTACCAACCAAGCCTTGTCATTATCCTATTACCAGAAAGATGAAACCCGGGGATCCGTGACCGGTCTTGGTCAAAGGTCCACCGTGCCAAATCATTCATTCTTTCCTGAAAAGCTTTTGGAGCTTATCATCAAAGTCACAACGGAAGCCTACGAGCATTTCAATGCCGATGAGAACATTGCAACGGCGGAGGTTATGGAATCTCTGACAGCTTTATTGGGCAGTGGCACTTCGCAATTTCGCTTCACGCTTTTAGACAAGCTTCAAGCTCCGTTGTCATTATGGCTCCGGGACTCTGCTCGCTGTCTGACTTCTGAAAATGGCACGAGCAACAGGTTACTGACTGCAGTGAGTCAAGATATCACACTTTTGTGGTTAAATGCTAACTGGATTAGTGTCGATCGCTCTCCTGGGCAGTGGCAAACATCTTACAGACAGCTGTGCCGCATGATGCCGAATCCCTTCGTACGTTTGAAGCAATCGTCTCAGCTGGTCTTGAGTCGGTGCACAAATCAACAGCAAATCGTTTCATTGAAACGTGGAATACAAGCTTTGGATTACAACCTTCTGTAACGTATCCCCCTGCTGTTCAATTGGCTCTCGAGAAGCTCGACCCCTTCGTGGAGCTACAGCTACCTTGTCCATTGCCGGTCAAGGATAATGGCAAGGTATATATTCATGCCCACCCTGGATAGTTATGGTGCAGTTTTGAAACTGACATGATTACAGAACCATGGAATTCCAGATTTGGTAGAGTCTCAGGACACTGACAGTAGCTTTGACTCTGCTCAAGACCTCATCACAAAAGACTTGAAAAACAGGTTCCGCAGAAAACAACGTCCTGCCACTTTTAGCTCTTCTCCAATTACGCAGTTACCAGAAGGGAATTCAGAGACTGTGAGACCAGCGAGTGCCGATATGACCCCAAGACGGCGGCTTCGCCACGATAACTCTCAAATCCAATTCGTTCCAATAGAGTCATCTCCTCTACCATCGGACATTGAAAGTCAGTTGCTTACAGAGCGACAAAAGGAGGTCAAAGAACGCCAGCGCGGAAGCAATGCTATGTTCCTCGAAGATCTGCAGTCTTCCTCGCCTGCTCTACCTAGTCCGACAAAGAAGACTGGTGTTTTGACTCCGGTGAAGTTGCCTGATTTACAGGACTCCGACGTTGGTCTATTGACGCCGACACTGGCAGCGAACTTGCCAGAAAACGACGATGATTTTCCAGGTTCTTCTCCAACCCCCAGCGCCAAGGATAGATCTATTCAATCACAAAAGACCTCATCCTTGCCAGTCGACGCCTTGGATGTCTCACAGGAAGAGATGACTCCCCCATCTGAAATTCAATCACGTTCGCCTCGCCGGCGGGCAGTGCGAAGAAAGTCTGCTCTTCGACGATCGGAATCTTATACTTCGGATACCGAGAATCGCGTGGAAAATAGCAGTGGCAGGCGAAGAAGTACCAGGCACTCAGTCAACAGAACGTCGGAGCCTACTACAGAAGAAGCGCCTGTACAGGAGGCCCCGCCGAAGCAGTTGAATAAGTTAGACAGCAACATCAAGACTCTGCCTGGCCTGGAAGTTGAGCCTTTAGACGAGATCCCTGACACTTACAGGGACGAGTTTGAACAACAGCTTGCTTCTCAGCTTGGGCAAGATCTGGAACTGGCAGTAGACCTGCAAGATATTGAAGATTCTCAGTCCAGCAACGCCGCAGACTTGCCACCAGCACCAGTCACTAGGAAGAGAAAACGAGATACCGTCACTGATCCTGAAAATCCCACGGTTCCGGACCGCGGAAAACGACGCTCACTCAGAAGTTCTCAGAATACTGCTATCGAGGACAATGTCAATGCAGAATCCAAGGAAAATAATACAACTGCCGAACCAACCTCTCGTCGCGCAGGACTTTCGGCAAAGGGCATTGTAACACCGCAATTGTCTCCAACAAAGGCTGTCACCACGCCAGATCCAGTTGCTGATAAGACGACAAACTCTGGGTCCAGAAGGAGAAGCAGACGTTTTGCTACCAATGATGTTGTTCCTGAAATTCCATCTTCTCCACCTCAAGCTGAGCCACCTTCATTGAAAAGGCGAAGATCGGGACGGCTTAGTGGAATCCTCAGCTCGCCAGTCAGCAATTCAGTCTCGGGGCCAACAACGCCAAGGAAACAGCAAAAGCATGCTCAATCATCGCCTATCAACCCAGGTATTTCGACGCCACCTTCAAGATCCTTACGAAGGAGGACTCGCCTTTCCCAGATTGCTGCCACACTTGATGCGACCGAGTCTACAGAGGATGCTACGAATGATATCGAGCCAGAGCCGACTTTGCCTTCGGACAAAGCGGATGAACAGACTAAGATTCTTCCAAGTGACGAGCCATCTCCACAAGACTTGATCCAGAACGGAGAAGAGGATGTCGATGTTGACATGGAAGACCCCAATGTCAACGTTCCAGCGTTAACAGAATCCCACAAGCAAACTGGAGAATATGTTTCTCATGAGGTTCAGACCGATAGCGCAGTGGATGGTGACGGTAGACCTCAAGGAAGAGGTATTCTCAGCTCTCTTCGCCAAGTGCTCAGTGATATCAAGAATGCCTCTTTCGGCCGAGGTGTACTGAGGGAGATTGATGATCTGATGTTTGACATCCGGGTCGAAGCTGTGAAAAGAAGCCAGACTTAAACAGTTCTGGTCCTTTGTTTTCGTTTTTTTGTATGTTTTGTTTCGTCTCTTGGAATGAGGCGTGCATAGCGAAGGAGTACTTTATTTATAGGTCAAGCCAGTTGCTGGCTTCACTATTATATTGAAGAATTAAATATACGGGTTGTTATTCCATTGAACGTTTAACACCAAGTATTCCTCAGAACACTTGATACAAATGAAAGTAGATGTATGGAAAAGACGATCCACCCATCAATGTACCCTGCGCATAAAACAGTCTTCTATATAGGGATCGACAATACTGATCACATATTGATATATTTATCAAAAGTGACTGAGAATAAGCCATGCATAATAACTAATGCAACAAATAATAATGATGACGAAAGCCGCCTGATGGAGACAGCTTCCGCCTGTTCTGTTGGGTACTGTTACCCCTCATGCAATCAACTGGCACAGGCCAATGTGATTAGTTGGCTGGCTGCATGTCAACGAATGGCTGGCGACGTCCAGTGCCCCTCCAACTGTAAACAACTCAACTGCGCGCTAAGTCCATTCTCCTCATTTGGTCTCTCGATCAACAGGTACAATTGCTTTTTCCTTTTTTATTCTTTTCTTTTTCTTTTTCGGATTTCTTTCTCTCTTGGTTCTTGAGTATCCGAACGACCCGCGATAAGATAAAAATCCACCACCATCATCAAACGACGTCAGCGCGGGGCTCTCAGTAGCAAGCAAGCAGCAATGGATCGCAGCAACAAACCATCCTCGATTGGCGTCGGAGCGTCGATTCCTCAGCCAAGTGTCAATGTCAATGGAAACATCGTCGAAGCAAAGCTTCCCACGGGAGAATCGGTTTCCGTGCATCTGTATGGAGCCACGGTCACCTCGTGGAAGCTCGCCAGCGGCGTAGAGCAGCTTTTCGTCAGCTCCAAGGCCATCTTGGATGGATCCAAAGCTATTCGCGGCGGCATCCCAGTTGTATTCCCGGTTAGTTTTTTCTTTCGTATTGACCATGCGACTGTTTTCACTGTACTAATGGGGCTTACTCCTAGGTTTTCGGTCCTCCGCCTCCGAACCATGCCACCTCCAACCTGCCTCAACACGGATTCGCTCGATCTCAGACATGGGAGTTTCTCGGAAAATCGTCATCCGAGTCACTCGGGTCCAAGGGCGCCAAAGCAGACTCTACAGTGAAGCTAGACTTTGGTCTGTCTTCGAGCATTATCACCGAGGACGCTCGCAAGGCATGGCCATATGAGTTTGGACTCGTCTACAGTGTCATCCTTAGCCCCGAGAGTTTGGAGACATCTCTACATGTGCAGAACAAGGGATCCGAGGCGTTTGATTTCCATGTGCTGTTGCACAATTACTTCAATGTCCCAGTGAGTTGTAGTCACCACCCGATCCAAAAAGCACCACGACTAATGCATCAAAATAGGACGTCTCCAAAATCCGAGTTACGAGTCTCCAGAACAAAACCTTTACAGATAAGGTGGACAACAAGAAGGAGAAACAGGAAACCTCCGACGCGATAGCCATCACTGGCGAGACTGATCGTGTCTACGTAGACGTCGATCCCACAGCCCCGGTCAGCATTGTAGAAGACAACAAACCCCTCTTTTCAATCACACGCGAGGGTCTCAACACTGTCACGGTGTGGAACCCCTGGTCAGAAAAGGCCAAGGGCATGAGTGACTTTGGCGACGAGGAGTACAAGGGCATGGTTTGCGTGGAGCCTGGCGCTGTTAAGAGCTGGCAGGTTCTGGAGGGAGGCGATGCTTGGGAGGGAAGCCAGACAATTCGTCCCAGACTGTAAATAATACTATGGAAGGCAGAGCAATAGCATAATAGCTGCGAGACTCGTATCACAATCAAGGACAGCTTATTCCACCTTCAATGTTGACAGCGTACGGATCGAAAATAATTTGACCAGTTTTATAGTATACTCAGGGGGCAGCGAGGCCATATTATAACTAACAACATAATGGCTGTGCCTTCACCTCCAAACAAACTCGCCTTCAAATGTTCCTCATCCTTCCGCCTTTTCCCATCCTACCGTCAACTTCAGCAGCAAAGACTTGCATTCACCATGTCAACTTTCTCATCAGCATCCGAGTTTCTCGATTATTGCTAAAAAGCGAAGTGAACATTTTAAAGCTACATATTTGATAGCAATTGACTACATGTGTCTGGTTATTCGTATGGCTCTTTCATTCAATATCACTTGATTCATCGTCCGATTCTTCCTTGCCGCGAAGAGCTTTCAATTGTTGCCTCTCTTAGCTGGTAAAACAGCACAGTCTCTGCCTCCTGGCTGCGCAATTCCTCTTCTCCCTCTTCCACAAATGTCATTTCCTCGTATGTAGCGGAAGGCAACTCAAACCCCGAGATCTGTCTGGCCATGGTGACAAGGGTTGACCTTCTCAGGTACTCTCCTGGTGATGCCCAAAATGTCTTCACCTCCTGGCGATCGAGTATCTCCGCGTTTCCCGCTTTCTGGGCGTGTATTATGGAAGAGATGAAACAAAAGTACAGATATCGTTTAGCGGGTCGGTTCTCACCCAAGAAGGTGAGGTATGCTACCTCTCGGCGAGAAAGCGACTTCGGTACCAGGTGGGCCGCTTTGACTGAGTCCGCTTCCATCCAGCTCCTGTTAGATGGCGCCAAGCGTATTTTGTACCATCTTCGTAAGAGAAGGCATTGCAGGCTTCGAGTACGTTATTTTGAAACTTGGACGTGTTGAAAGACTTCTTTCCCTGATTGGTGGTGGCCCCCATGATGCGAGGAATGATGGTGTCGACATATGCACGTTCGTAGAAGTCTGGGTCGGTCTGTCTAGCCTTCTTGCGCTCCATCTCATCGTCTAGATCATCTCTGATAAGCCTGGACTGTTTCTTCAGGGGTTGTTTAGTCACGAGTAACGTTCTGCCAAAAGTATACAGGCCGAACTACGTCCATCCCCCCACACCTTTTGTCACTCGTCAAGTTGTGTTTTAAGATAATCCTCTTCTCTTATCTTCCATAAGGACAACCTTTTTAGGGCTTTCATTTTTGATGTGAGGTTTTCGAGGTTAAACGGGTGCAACCACTGTGTGTGCTGGACAACATCTAACTGTGCATAAGATGTGTCAAATTTGTATTGACATGCTTTGATCCGTTCCTCTAGAAACTCGGATACTGTTGAGGAGGCAACAGAGAAAGTTGACATGGCGGATGAGTGTCTTTGCTGCCGAAGTTCAACTTCGCTATCCCTTGCCAGATTCCAACGCTGTTCAGGTAATCTCCCAGAGTTTTTACCACTTGACCAAAAATGGCGTAACCCTTAGAATAAGGGGTTTCTTAGTCTATTATACAGTCTGACATAATCTGCATATTGTCCCATGGCCCCCCAGATTGTCCAGGCATCGTGTTAGCTGTAAAAACCAGAGATTGATGTAAGATATCACGCAACACATGCTGGTGATGCTCTTCACTTATCTCCAAGTGAAATGCCTCAGCTGGTACGAAAAAGGGCTTTTTGTTAGTCGAGGTTGCGGAATAGGTATAAGACGTTGTGTTGAATCCGCATCAGTTCACTCATACATGAACAATAGCTCGCGGCAGTCAATGTTCCCGATTTTTATCTGAATACGTCTGGCTTCAGCAAAGTTACCATCTCTGTGTGCCGTGATGTATTGAGCCGCGGACGCTAAGTGCCCCCAAGAGACCGAAGGTTTTTGGGTGCAGGTATCAAGAACATATTAGAGGAGATCTCAAGGCGATAAAGATATTATGAGAGAAAATATGAGAGTAGGTTTTGTCGAACTGGGTTGGCAGGTTAGACGTTAGGGCTTGGGATAACCCCAAGATTGGGGATGAGTCCCATCAATCTGGGGTTTTCCCTCAACTCGAGGCTTGAGAAGTGGAAGAGAAATGCAGGATTTGTGGGAGGATCGCTTATAAAAGCTCGTTCTTTGTTTGCTTACACGTGACAATCAATTGATAGACCGCCTGGGGCATATTTCCAAAAAAGGCAACTCCGATGTCTTCAATGTTCGTTTTATATCAATCTATTCAAAGTCCAAGAAGACGATTGATACTTGGATATCACGAGTCCTGGCTCTCACACATGTATATACATCAATAGTCAATCTAAATATACAAACACATAAAATTTAAGAATAATATCGGAAATCAATAATAACTTGGTGATGTCGAGCACACCGCTAGCGCGCTTAATAATCAGCCCCTCGAGTCGCCAGCAGCAGCAGCCATCGACCTGTCCCAGTGCCACAACACGCCCATTCACAATGTCGCTTGTCCACATCTCGTCGAAAGAGCAGTTTAGCTCTCTGCTCACCAGCTCGACTATTGTCGTGGCTGACTGTGAGTTTTTCCTTTGCTTCCTGCCCTTGCTTCTGATGTTTTGGTGTTGGATGATGACGTCGCTTTAAAACCCCGCGCTGCACAACAACCAAAACAACAAAAAGAAATACATCGCCGCTAACACAATCATTCAGTCTACGCAGATTGGTGTGGGCCATGTAAAGCGATCGCCCCCATGTACGAGCAGTTGGCGAACCAGCTGTCTCGCAAGAATCAGATTACCTTTACCAAGGTCAATGTCGACCAGCAGCAGGACATCGCCAAGGCCTACGGCGTGACAGCGTGCGTTTTTTCGGACCTACAAGTGACTACACTAGCTGTGGCAGATGCTAACAGCTCTATAGAATGCCCACGTTCATCATGTTCAAACGAGGACGCGTCGTCTCGACTATTCGCGGTGCCGATCCCAAAAAGCTGTCCGAAGCCGTCCAGAAGCTCGCCACCGAGGCTAACAATATGGAAAACGAAGGAGGGGAAGAGTCATCCAGCGCAGGAGCTTCAGGCGGTTGGGTTGGTGCTTCGTTGCCCAGGAACTATAGCGACATCACCGATCAGGTATCGGTCAAGGATCTGGATATGCTGAACCGCGCCAGCGAGCGAGGCAGCGCGGGGGTGCTGTTCAACCAGTCCAAGCCCTCGTCGCTGGGAGGTGGGAAGGGGAAAGAAAAGGAAGCCGACTGGGTCGAGAGCGACACGGACGAGCAGCTGATGCTGTACATTCCCTTCAACTCGACGCTGAAAATTCACAGTTTGCACATCACATCGCTGCCGCCGAGCACGCCGGGCGAGGACGAGGACGAAGATGAGCTGCCGATGCGGCCCAGAGAATTGCGTTTGTTTATCAACCGGGCGACGGTCTTGGGCTTTGAGGAGGCTGAGGACAACGAGCCGGTCCAGATAGCAACAATCTCTGCAGAGGACTGGGACAGCAAGACGGGCACGGCCAGGGTGGACTTGCGCTTTGTCAAGTTCCAAAAAGTCACGTCGCTGATTGTTTTCTTTGTCGACGGCGACGGCGACCGCGAGAAGATCCGCGTTGATCGCATCAGAGTGATTGGGGAGGCCGGCGAGAAGAGGGATCTTGGGAAGCTGGAAAAGATTGGCGATGAGCAAGGGGAATAGCACAAGAATTACGGATAGACTTGAAAGCTCTACGGTTACAGGGAGACTAGATCAGGAAAAAGTCTAGAATTAACGAATCATATTTTCAACTAGCGATAACAGGGACAAAAAGAATGTCCGATCCCAAACCAAATGGCCACCAGAAATCGATACTCTCACGACCAATAAAGTAAGAACCGGTTTGCAATTATATTTTCTCTGTGACGCAACTGACACCTTGGTAACAACACTGAGGACTTGTCAAGGCAACACGGGTTATAAATTTCGAGTTGCGCCGCCGCACGAAGAAAAAAAGAAGAAGAAAAATTCGCAAAGAAGCGAGCGGCGCGGGAGCTTTTATAGAGGCCGCGGGGGAACGTTGTTCCGGGCGGGTCAGTATCCCGCTAGTCACTTCATACAACAATATCTCGTACAACTACACCTGAATGTCAGTCAACTACACCTGAATGTCAGCCAACTACACCTCCCTCGATTCCCGGATGACCGGCCGAGCAGTTTGATCCAGCTCCTCATTATCGATTCCCTCTGCATAACCGCGACCTCCATACTCACCCCCACACGGCCATCGGAAATAGAGGTCAACACGTCTCAAGTCCCTCAGAGGGCGCATGGCATAAGCCCATGTTCCGCTGGGGAGCAGATAGATCTCATTCAAATGCAGCTTTTCCAGCGTTGCAGGCAAATTTTTAATCATTTCCACAAAGTCGTCTGAACGGAACGGGACACTGCATAGATCCAGAGACTGGAGATGCTCCCATCTGAGACTCAAAAACTGGCCCGCCGAAATATGAGGAAGGCTGTCGGCATGTGGATAGCCGTGGAGGTTGATTCTCAGATGCTGCAGCTTTGGGCTGTGATTGCACAGTGTCCCGATCAACCGCTTCATGTATGCCCACTCGTTATACGTCCGGTACTGATTCGAAGTCGGCGAGCGCGCCCAAGACGTGACTGAGATATCGACCGTCCTTGCGTTTTTCGCAACATCCCTGACGTATCTCACCTCTTCTTTGGCTATCTTAAGCATTCGCAAGTGCTTGGGCGGCGTAATGTCCAGTTCCACGCTGGTGGGGAACGTGTACGATCTTGCCAGAGCCTTGAAAACATTCACCAGAACTGGCGCCATCCGCGAGGGCCCTGGCGTTTCAGGCCACCACTCTTCCCTTAGTTGGAATTTATGTAGGCATCTCCCCATGATGATATTTCTCACCAACTCTTCATAGCCCGGCCGAGCATCTCTACTAAAAGTCTGTATGGCATCCTCACCAAACAGCCTTTGGTGAGACGACTCGGCTTTGTCAAAGATCGGCATGATAATATCGTTCAGGAGCTCCCATATGGTTGCCTCGTCTTCCTTTGGCTCCCATAATGGGTCTGTTGACTTGTCTGTAATCCTAACACATCGTATATTTGTGAGCCGCTGCAGCGCGCTTGCGATTTTGCCAATATTTGCAAACTGCTCGATTGCAACCTGTTGGTCGTTGTATAGGTGGCAATACTTGTCGTAAAGAACCGTCAGCAGGGCTTTGGGTTTTGAGTTTTCTAGATCGGAGTTCCCCCATTCTTCATGAATCTGCCGGGCGATATCACAAAAAATATCCCTGTCCTGGGAATAAAACTCTGAATCGGGCGTCGTCGCATCGGATTCGATTTGCGCAAATTTGGATCGGATTCTGCCAGTATTCACCCACGAATACATCCTGAAATTCTCAGCCGCTTCATCGTCGTAATAGGACAAGTCAAAGGTTATCTTTTTAACGGATATCGCAAACACAGGGTCACGGTTCTCCGAGATGAACTGCAGCCGGGCGAGGGACCGTGTTGTCATGGTCACATCGAGCCCATCTCGCCATAGCAGGGGTGCGCCGACAGCGGCTAGTTTTCTGCATGCGAGTCTGGAGGTTGTGATGTCGGATAGCTTGTCGAGAGAATCGAGGCATAGTTTGATGATTTCGTTGGGGAGCTTTATGAGGGTTCTGGTCATTTTGATGCTGTTGATCGCGGAACGCAGTGCAGCGATTGTATCTGTCAACTGGTGTCAACTGGTGTCAACTGGTGTCAAATATTGATGCATTGGGAGACGTTAGATCAGGCAGGTAGACAGGTTATATATAAATATAAAATCGAAACATGCTGAAACTCTTCTTCAAATCGAGTTTGAAATTCTGCTTTGTTTTGTATCACTCAGAATGGATTCGATGTTTGTGCGCTCGAATACTCTGAAACCTCTTTGTTTTGTACCAATGAATTTGATGTTTTATGATTGAATATTTTTGGATATTCTTTATTTTTTTAATGTATCAAAATCTCTTTGCATCAACCTCAATTGTTTGCTCTGTATCATGGTAGCAGAATCACTGGGCGGTATCCGCAACCCTACATCGATTGGTTCAAGATATCATACATGTACTTAAACCGAACAAATTGTCTCGCTGACCGTCGTCCTGTATAGAGATGAACAAGATATTTGTCAGTTGATATACACGTCAGCACTTGAGTTGATAGATGACGGATCGTTGTCGAGACGGAGATCTGGATGCAGTATGTAACAATTACACAGTATTTTTTAACCCCAACATTGTATAAAAGAAATACTGAACCAATTACGAATTTAAATTTGCACCGACATGAAAATACATAGTTGGGGCGGACCTGCACTCACTGAACACTTCTATAGGCTGGTCCGTGCATACGCGTATACATCGACGAGACGGACGGAGTGCTGTCAAGCTTGGAGTAGGGATGGAGTTTATGGCCCGAAAAAGACGACTAGCAATGTATGTGGTGTTAGCCTGTTACAATATAGTATTGATATATCAGAATGAAATGACAAACACCGCGGATGTCCTCCCGAGTACGGTGTTTATGCTAATTATTTTGCAACATGTGTGGATGGGCTCTGTATTATTGGCGCTTGCTATTCAATATGGTTTTAATCAGAATGCCACGAGTGGTATTTCGAGAATTACAGGCTATCACTAAAACTAGAGTCAGAGTGCCGTCTTTCGCTGTGTTCACGGCAGGGTTATGTGGCATTTTCAGGTTGGCGATAGACCACACCATCGACGGTAGTGGTCAAAGTACCATTCGCGTAGAACTTGTTATTCTCAACATCGATCTCAAAGTGGAAGCCCCCGGGGCTCGTCAACTTGGAGCTTTTACTGATGCCGGTCGAATGCAAGTCTGAAAACCAGTCGACCTGTATCAGAGTCAGATTCGGATATGTTGCGGACACTTGCTCGGTGCCCATAATGAAGCTATCGCCATCGTCAGAGTAATTGTGGTACTTGGCAACGACAGTGCTGAGAGCAGTGCCAGCGCTGTTGGCAATGAAGGAAACCTCGGCATAGCCACTCGCCTCGCCGACCAAGGTAAAATTGCCAAAGGGAACAGGCGAGGGGGCGGGGACTGCGCTTCCAGGCACATATGGGAGTCCCCAGGGCACAGTATCAGAAACCGGGTCCATCGGCGCCCACGCGATGGGCTTCCGGCTCGACAGCGTTGCCATCATGAGCCGCGCAGTGCGGTAGCCAGGCTCTGTGGAGTTTGGACAGGGTAACGGGTTGCTGCCTCCGCAGTCGGGTGACTGGACCAGCCGTTGAAAGTACGCAATCTTCGTTCCATCGAGAGACCAGCGAGGATCCGCGCCGCCGTTCCAGAGAGGGTCGTTTATGCTGCCCGGTGACCCGTCCCCAGCGGCATTGATCTGCTGGCCTTGATAGTAGTGGCCGTCCTGGTCTTCGCGGGCCCCGTAGCGATCGACCAGCCATGGCTGGAAGAATCGCCGTTGGCCGTTGTTTCGGACAGAAGAAACGGCGCCCGTAACCAAAGTGTCTACGAGGGGTGGCACGCCTCGCATGCCCGCCAGAAACATCATCCGGTTGGAGGTTGTTGAATCCATAATGGCCACCCACTCACCGTCGGATGACGTGTCGATGGGATCAACGTATTCCGGGTCGCGCGTCACTCGCACCACCTCCCCGGTCTTGAG
Source organism: Talaromyces sp. P118-02 (assembly GCA_037040535.1). Classification (NCBI taxonomy): domain Eukaryota; kingdom Fungi; phylum Ascomycota; class Eurotiomycetes; order Eurotiales; family Trichocomaceae; genus Talaromyces; species Talaromyces sp. P118-02. The sequence continues at coordinate 70,320 of JAXQGY010000031.1, forward strand.
ACTGACGCCGAAAATATCGATATTGCATGATTCAGCAGGGAATCCGATGTAGTCGACCTGCTCACCGAGGCCACTCAGACCCCGTGCCTCCCCTACCGTGATCGACTGCCGGTTGAGGGTCAAGTGGCTCCCATTAGCAGAGAAATTGGGCAGGCCAGTCGGATCATATAGCATCGTAACATTGACCAGATCGTATCGCGGTGTGAGCGGCGTTCCTGTCGTTGGTGTCGGGTTGAACTGCAGCCGCGCAAAATAGGCATACTGGGAGGTAGTGCCGGTGGTATATGACATGGCGTTGAAGCTCAAATGAACGTCGTCCGGGTGTTTGCGCAGCTCCCGAATGCTCCCTCCGGAACCGTTGCCATTGGGAGTGATATTCCACCGGATAGGATAGATATGGATCTTGTCTGGCGTACACGCCGGGCTGGCGAGTTGCGCGGTGCCGCAATCGATGATGTATGCTCCTGCAAGCACGCGGGTTCCGTCGGTAAAGGCCTGTGGATACTGGTAATCCATCGACGAGGTGAGACCGTACTGCTGATTAGCGGGGACACCGCAGGTGATGCATTTCCATGCATCCCCATTGGGGAACTTTGTCCCATTCACACGGACGATGATCAAATGGAGGCCGCTATAGATGCTGGCCGGATCAGGAGCGGCGGGCGCCCCTGTAAAGACCAAGGAGGCTGTAACGTGATCCTCGTCTGGTAAAAAATTCCCACTGAGTAGATTTGACGTTGTCGCTCCTATGCAGCCCGTCCCATGTTGGTTGATCTTTCGTGTACAACCGCCTTCGCTCTCATTGTGGGTGACCGGGGGAAGGGGAAGCTCAACAACATCGATAAGCTCGGGTTTTGGCGGGAATGGAACGGCAGTACGCTTCAGCTTCGTGGAAGCAAAGCACACTTGCTGGAGAAAAAAGCCGGCTAGGATTGCTGCCTTGAACCGCATCTTGATACCTTTGGATGAAGAGACTGACTCTTAGTCAACGTCACGTTATAAGTACCGATCAATTCATTTAGTCACCAGTCCCCATGGAATATCATCAATTTATATCATTTTATAGACCGTAACAGTTATTATTCACTGTCTTTGCAAGGGTCCATGCATACGCGTATTTGCTTCTCCACCCGATCCGATCCTACCCTAACAACGCAGGATGAAATCAGACCGAGTTAGGAACGCCCTATGAGAATTATCGGCTAGAATACCTCGTAGACAAGTTTTAATCCTCGAATTATGGGGAGAGGTTGTTCCACCTTTCCACGCACTAGTTTTTTACGTTGCATATACCGGTGTCAGCATACAAATGAACTAGAAATGCCCTTACGACTAGGGTTGACAGGCCCTTTTTGGCGTAGCGGTAAAAAGTTGACTTTGACCTTGGATACGGTCTCAAGGCGAGGCTGGAGACTAATTTGTGTGGTCACATATAAATAATACATTTACCACCCATCATCAATCTATGAAAAATCAGAGAAGCCATATGGGCGATTAGAATGCCAATGGGAGATCAAGAAAGCTGATCAGTTCCGCTTAGAAGTGGCTGTACCCCGCAATTCGACAGTGAAAGCAGTTCTTCCCAGTCAATCTTCGGATGTAGAGGAGGAGGAACTACACGTGATATGAATTGAGTCAGGAAAATATACATTTGAGAAAACTTTCAATGTGCAATGGCCAGGCTGGTAGCCTCCTAAGTCCTTCAAATGTTGGT